>JADRCH010000077.1:10886078-10949228 GCA_019843965.1 Rhynchomys soricoides
TGTAGGTATTGTAATGCATTGTATTGTATTGTATAGTATTGTATTGTTTTGTAGTTACATGTAACGTTACTTTTGTACTATCTTCTAAGTAATTAAAAATTACAGCTTGTAACTTGCTCTGCAAAAATATTAAGGACTTTTATGTATTTAAGAATGCTTGTAGGTAGAGAAAATTCTTTTGTTCATGTATAAAGCAGGACTGCTTCCAGCTTAGGTCATCAGATTCTCTTCCTTCATCTCAGTTTCAAGTTTCTTTTCTTGTGTCATCCAGGGTTCATTTATAATTTGTGTTGAGTTCTACAATTTCCTATAAGAACGTGCAGCTCTTGCATTACTTTATGTTGTTTTCTCTAGTCCATATTTTCAGTTCAGTATTATTTTAAAAATGTGCTTGGCATACATTTTTGTGGCAGAGCATAGAGGTCTATTCTTCCATGTGAAAGAATCATACATTTGAATCATCTTTGTCATTTCTTGTTGCTGTTTTTCTTCTTGTTACACTTAATATAAGTGAAAATGTTGGTCCTGTTTCTCTTTTCCTTTCATTGTACACAGTCTGGCAATAATTTAAAGTTAAATCTTTTATTTATTCCACTGTCAATAAAGTTGTTACAACCCATTTAAAATATAGATCTCAGATTTAGATCTGTGCTCTGAATTTATAGATCCTTCTGTCTATTCACAATCAACTTTAACATTCCTTTTTAAAAAAAAAAATAATGCTATGGTTTCTTAGGATGACTCTAAAGTCTTCTTGGAAAATTATATTATTCTTAAAACAGATTTCATCAAGTTAAACTTAAGTGAATTAGAACATACGGGTTACACACTCATTAAAACACACACATGGGATGAGAAATCACTGAAAAATGTAGTTGGCAAAATCCATTTGGCAGTTTCCCAAAGCCAAAACATTATTAAAAAAAAAATAGTATTTAATCATTTTCTAGCCCTGAAACATAATCACATTTTTTTGGTACCCAGGAACTATATCTCTTTATGGACTAGTCATTGTAAATACTAACTTTATAGATAGTACTAATAAAATTAAATATTCCATCTCTCTTTGCATTAGCTCTTCTAACATTTAAGAACTCAAAAATATCAGAATTAATTTTGTACATTGCATGCCAATCTACAAAGGCAGGCTACCACATCTGCAAGCAACTCATAAATGATCAGGTTCCAAATTTAATTGGTATTTTTAATCTGAAATTAATTGACCAAAAAGACTAGAGAGCATTTTGGAGAAGACCTCTGATTATCATTTTTATCTTTAGTGAAGTAATCATTGTCTTCTTGGTTCTTGGAATCAAGCCATTATTTTCACATTCAATTCCTGGGAATCAACCTTACCGATTGCAAATGGGGCTATTAGACCATGTGAGATTAGTCTGATTGAGGAAATTAGGTCTACTTACTGAGTGCTTAATGTGGCTGTGCTGCAACTTGTTCAGAATCCCCAGGGGATTCACTTCACTTCAACGCCAGCATTGTGATCAAGATTGTTCACATCCAGCATATTGATGAAGAATTACTAGTTCCCTCAAAGTATTGATGTTTGATATTTTACATCTATCTGATGCTTTGCAATGGTCACATGGTCTTTTGGAAATTATACATCTTTTCCAAAATCCAATGATATGACTTTGGACTTCATGTCTCAAAGGGTTATATATATAATAGCGATATTCAAGAAATTGTAGGCAAATAGATAGTACCGCATACTAAACTCCTCAGTGGTGTCTTCCTAGACTCTTCTCTAATATTAAATGTGGTTTTTTATTAAATCCTTACTTGAAAACAGTGACATTTTGCATACTGACTGCAATCCCTAAATAATTTCGCAGGACAAGTAAAACGAAAAGAGAAGCTGTAGTTTGGCTGGAGTGACAATGTGATGTCCAGTCAATACCAAGAGCCTGAATTGGGGACCATCTTCTTGGTTATTCTCTCGCTGCATGTTTCTCTATCCCTAGAGTTTCAGGACTAAGATAGTATAGCAACACTATCTTATGGGCAGTCTGAAAATAAGTTTCTAGAGATACATTCTTGATTCTGATGCACACTCAATCACAATGAAATAATGCTCATGGAACACAATTCATTGTTTTGTTTGTCTTAGCCCCTATCCCTTCTACTTCACTGTCCAAGAACTGCAGTGATATATGGTTTTGGTATCGTGCCCTGTTTTGCTATCAGCATTAAGTTCATTCTCACCACTGCTCTAAGTTATTGGTGCATGCCTCCAAACAAACCAAGGATAAGATGTTCTTCCTAAGTGGTGCCAACCTCATCCTTTCAGAAGGTAAGAAATACAGTAGATACTGGAAACAGTCCTCAAATGCTTAGTTAAAGATTGCAATTTAATAACCTGGTTTTATTTCTAACAGAATATTCAAACATAAAATGATTCTTTCCAATTAGTGGCTATTAGTTTCCAAGTACCTTTCTGTTGTTACTGTGCAGCAATAAAGGTCTATCTATTTTCATTAAAACTATCAAAGTCATTTGTAGTTTGGGTTTAGTTGGGTGTGCTGTAACTGTCCGTGGTCCTTAAAAACTTAGCCAAGGAAAACCTCCACTAGGCTCACAGAACATGGCAAAAAGTGGCTGCTGCCTAGAAGGCAGAGCTGATGGCACTAACTTTAGAATTTTGTGAATGGTAATATATTTTTTTAAAAAAGAAAGTTGAATTAGAAATATTTCCTTTCAGCTTATTTCAACTCAAGTATGAAGCTAGATAAATATGAAGCCATTAGTTATAGAACTTTGACAAAATGGTCTTAGTCACAAAGCAGGATGCCCAAACTGCATTTAGAATATTTTAAGTGTTTTTGTATCCATCGATAATGCATCAGTCTTACACAGAGGAGCTAAGTTGTTTTTTTTTAAGTTATTGCAAACATGTTATGAGTAGGACCTGCTGCAGGAAATAAAAAAAATATAAAAGTAGAAAAGCTTCTTTTATAAAAAAAATTCTTCCTCAAACAATTTGAGAATTGTAGCCCAATACCAATATAAAAAAGGAGCAAGATAGTGTAAAGCTGAATCTACACTCATGAAAGTCAAAGCCAAAAGAAGAGTGCTCTCCTAGATGTTGTACAGTAGAACCCCATAGCATTTGGATTTATAGGGCTTCTTATTTTACTCTATTTAGTAATCTGCCAGGGGTTTGTGTTGAAAAAAAATGTTTATGGCAGACTGTGAATAGTATACAAAAGATTTACCACAGTATACAAAAAGAATGGGACAAAAGTTCAGCCAGTTCTTTTTTCATTTTTAGTCTTTAACCTTCATATATGTATTTTCTATAAAAATAGAAAATAATTTAAATGGAATTAATTAGTTTCACAGTCATTAATGATATCATTTTACAGATTCACACAATATATTTCAAAGTGAATAAAATACAACACTTCACCAAATTTCAAGAATATTGAAAATAATATTTGTTTGTGTGTGTGTGTGTGTGTGTGTGTGTGCATGTGTGTGTGAGTATGTAATACAGACATGCATGTTATTGTATGTGTATAAACAAGTGGGATCAGAGACTAATATTGTTATGTTCCTATAAGTTTCATGGTAAGTTTTGAAACATCTGTAAGATGATTACTCAATGATTTCAGAGCTTTCTGATTTGCAGGACCCTCCTGTTCACCTCTATATCCTATATTCTAGCCTTGCAGGCCCACACTGCCACACATGACATTTTGCCTGGGTGGTGTGGATCCAAACATCTCCTAAACATCTATCTCTTAGACCAACCTTGTCTTTTCAATTAGGATTTTGAGTGCAAGCCATGGAAGCCTTATTATGTCCTCAATTATAATTAATTTCAATTTTGTTTCTGGGTCATATGGCAGCACATACATTCCTCCTATGTTTTGGGGGTTCCCTAGCTCTTATATAAAAAAGATATCTTTGATTGTATCCCATCCTTTTTTGCTTTCCAATGTAGATTGGCTTATATTGTAAAACAGAAAACACTCACATGTTCATATGGACAAGAATCATCTTCTTGCTCCAGGAATGTGAAAGTACAGTGATCTAATGGTGTACTCTTTATAGTCAAAAAAGGGCATGTTTGTTTCCTGTTCCATTTCTTCCCCTTTAGCTCCCTTCACTTCTAAAGCCAGAGTTGATTAATTAACTAGCTAGTTAATTAATTTACTTAATTTGCATTACAATGTTTAAGATGACTTTCAATCATTTCTCATGATTTCATTTCTTTTATAAATCTATTTCTTTCCTAAAAGTATCATGCAGCTTTACTGGAGGATCTAGAAAAGGGCTTCAAGTCAATAATACCCAGGGTTTTAACAGAAATAACAAAGTTTTCTTCATAAACCAATAAGAAGACAAAACTCTTCTAGATTCCATTTCCAAATTTATATGTGAAGGTAAGACATTCTTCATTTCACACCCTCCATTAACTGAGATATATTCTGAATCTTTTTTATTTTAATTTTAAAATGTATGAGGCACACTGCCTTCTGACTAAGCAGGAGAGCGAGGGTCCATTTGCTCATGAGGGCAAAGCAGGATGTAATGTGATATTATTTTTATATAACTCCCTTCCTAATCACGTGTCCAAATGAAGACACAACTTAATAGAGAAAATCCTTCAAGATGTACCCACACCTCTTACTAGCACTACTCTATAAATGTTCAAAATGTTCTGCTTTATTAGAAGAAAATAGATCGGGAACCCTTCTTCTTGGTTTGGTGTCTCAACCACTCATGCCTTCTGTAATTTGTCTATGCTTCTATTATCCTTGGTCTCTTAGAACACCTATTCTTCATCTGAACCCAGTCATTTCTATTGAACCCTTTCCAATGGACCCTGTCCTTTTCCGGATGGTGATCTTATTGTACAAGAGGAATAGCTAATTGTCGACAACACTACTTACCTCTGGACAGCATTCTTTGTGGCTGAATCTCATTCTGTTTTGCAGCTATTCTTTGCTTGCGTTCTGCTGGCATGCTTTCCTGGTTCATTTCCAAGTCACTAGTTCCTGACACTCTAATTAGTTTACAAGTGTAATTCTTTCAAACAGGTCTTCTCTACATGCTGGTGTTTGGGTCAGTGGGTTCCAAGCTGACTTCCCTTTCCTCCCCATATGTTCTCTCTTATGGAACTTATCTAGTCCTTCACCAAATGTCTCTAAGGCGACTATCATAAGTTTTCTTTGCAAAGCACAGCATTCCTCAGTTACTTGCCTGCTTCATCCGTATGTCTGTGGAGATGAGTCAGAGATACCCGAGACTGATGTCTTCCAAGTAGCACCCTGAACTTTTCCAAAAGACTAAGCTATGCCGAGTTTTCCTTATCTTGTTAAATGGCACAGACATATATTTACTTAATTCTGCTGACTTTTTCTGCAGTCTATTCTCGATTCCTTCATTTTCCTCATCACACCCTCGATTCCACCTCACAATACACCCTTTAAACACACACTACTGACATCTAGTCTCTATCCCTCTGAGCCAGCGCTTGGCCCTTGATTATTGCACCTACCACTTATAGCATCTCTTTGTTGTTTACCTACATCTTCCCATGAGAATCACTTCTTTGTACCAGTTACTTTTCTCCTGATGTGGTAAAATGTCATAACCAAGGCAATTTATAGAAGGAGGTGTTTAATTGGGCTCAGAGTTCCAGAGAGCTAGAGTCCATATAGAGAGTAAAAGGCATGGTGGCAAGTGAATGCCCATACCTACTAGTAACAGGCATAGAGAGATAGCTAAAAATGTCACAAGGCTTTGGAAACTACAGTGCTCACACCCAATTACCCCCCTCTTCCAACATTCCCACCAAGTAGGGACCAAATATTCAATCAAATGAACCAAGCTCACCAGTGGCTTATAATCAGTTTCCAGCACACTTACAGCACTTCCAATAATTATACCACTTTCTACTCTTTCTTGCTTTCAGATAAGGCTTGTAAGTGTTCTTTCAAGACCTGGAACATACTGTGATGAGAATCCCAATACTGCCTCTAAGAATACTTTCCAATGGAGAATCTTTAGCTCAGTAAACTGTTTACATCATTGCTCACAAATTCTAGGGGCTACTTTTATTTATTGTTAGTAATTTGCCTAATTTTTTGCCACTGTAAGGCACCTCTCAATATGTCAACCTCTGTCACCGTGACATCCTTCTCACTCAATCTCTGGCATGAACGGATATCTAGTAAATGACAATTAAATAAACAAATAGGATACAGTGTGCTCATGATAACAGGAATTTTCCCACATTGCACATATGATATTGGGCTGCTAATTGGGATTCTAAATATAGAGGAAATAAATTACATAAAATAGGCCATGTGAGAAAATAAATATTTCTTGGAGAATGTGAACTTTGCATTCATTTAGCTTCTAGGTCCCAATTTAGGATCCAAGGGCTACATTAATTTTGGTTTCTCTGTGATTAATTATCTATAGGGCATTGAAATGATCTGGGCCAAAAAAAGCAGATCCAGCTTTAAATAGCTTCATCTATCTGTAGGCACTAGGAGACACAATTCACAAAATCTATACATATATTACAGGTTTACAGAAATATATTAATTATATACATATATTACAGGTTTACAGAAATATATTAATTACACTTGGTATAACACAACATAGGAAAAGGAAATATTATTTGAAGGAATTTTTAAATGATTAAAGGGGCAGCTGTTTTAAGATCCAGTTGCCAAAGTGAAAACAGAAATCTACATTCAAGCCTTTTATGAGGATTCTGTTCATCGGGATTTGATAGGCTTGCTTTCCTACTAGTCATGTGATATAGATTTCATTTACCTCAAAAGTTGTTATTTTCCCTAACTTCTACATTAGTTTCTAAGGCAATAAGTGGAGACTTTTGTGATCTTGTGATGCTAAAGAGGAATGGATAATAGAAATATTTAATTTCTAGCAGACAATAAAGAAAAATATGCATGCAAAACAATAGTGGGGTCATCAAAAAACCAAGAAGAAGACACATTCTTTTACTGGCTTTTAGAAGGATTGCTTTATTTAACGTAATTTCTGAGTTATGATATGTAACATATACATATACATACATATATATCACACCTAAATGAGCACACACATACATACTCTCCCATAAAGAAGATTTGTCCTGATAAACAAATGGAAGACTGGCATCCTGCAGTCTCAGCCTCTATTTTCCACCCTTGGCAGTCATTAACTTATTTATTGAACCATGTCAATCTTTTACAATAGGATGAATATTGAGATTTTAAAAGTCATCCGTAATATGTATGCGATTAACTTCTCTCTCCTGCCTTTGGTACAGTACCAAGAATGTACTATTCTAAAACAGTAGAAAAGTTGTCAATTCAATTTTCGTTTTCTGTGATTCAGATAGGAGAAATCTATAAGGCTATGAATAATTTAAAAACCTCTGCTGCAAATACAAAATGATGATTATAGCATTACATAGATTTGTCAAGTACACTGGAGAAATTCTACCCTTCCTTTTTAGTCCCACTAAACAGCAGACCCTAAGTAGTCATTATCAATCAGTCACAATTAAGAACAGGAAATAAAGCCAAGCTGCTATCTAGCTGTAGAAAAGATTTAGAATGATAGAAAAGATGGATGAAGAGCCAAGACAATATAATTAAATCAAGGGCTGGATGTCAAATTCACCTTCTCTACTTTAATAGTTGAAAATAGGAATAAATGTGTTAGACATATGAGGCAAATTATAGCAGCATGGATGGAACTGTATACTGTGTATTGTGTGCTTTGCATGTTATTATTCATTCTTTGGGTTACTTGAGATATACTGCTTTGACTCATGATTATCACATAATTTGACAGGACACAAAGAACAAAAATATTGTTCAGCTCTAAGGAGAACTATAATTGTTAGTGACCAAGAGTATGAGAAAATAGCATTCTTAACATCTGAAAAAATGCTAACCTGTGAGAGAGATCACACTTGCTATAATCTAAAGCTACAGTGTGTTTGAAGACAGAAGAAAAATTATGATCTCCCAAAAATATATATAGAAAAAGTTTCAAAAGAGCCCACAGGGAGGAAGAACATCATTGTCTTCTGTCCCGGAAAGCACTTTTCTTTGTAGATGGAACATCTGTTCCAGGCATGCTGATACTATGGGTTTCTGTACAGCTTTTGAGGAAAGATAGATGAGCATTTTTATTTCAAAAACAAGCAAACTTCTTTCCCTTTTTACTCATGCTTTACACAGGAGTAGTAAAGACCTCTATACAGAAGGCCTTACTTTGTAACCTAGTTGTGGTAGTTTGAATAGGTATGTCCCCTCCTCCACCATAAACTTGAGTGTCTGAATGCTTGGTCCATAAAGAGTGGCAGTATTAGGAGATGTGGCCTTGTTGGAGAAAGTATGTCATTGGAGGCAGGCCTTATGGCCAGTATGGCACACAGTCTCCTTCTGCTGCCTGTGGATCATGTAGAACTCATGGCTCCTCCAGCACCATGTCTGCCTGAATGCTGTCATGCTTTCTGCGATGATGATAATAGACTGAACCTCTGAAAGTATAAGCCAGCCCCAATTAAATGTGTTCCTTTATAAGAGTTGCCTTGGTCATGGTGTCTCTTCACAGCAATGAAACCCTAACTAAGTCACTAGTTTAGAACTTTCTTTCTCTGTGTCTGAATTACTGCTGGGGTTGTCATTCCTGAGCTCTTGATTTTGTTGTTGTTGTCGTTGTTGTTGTTGTTGTTGTTACTGATGTTGTTTGTTCTTTGGGGAATGAGGATAATGCTCACTTAAGTCTTGCATTTAATTTTCCACCCCATTGATAAAGTCCTTGTCACATCTGCAGCCCATGATTTCTTTGCTGGGGCTGGAGCTAACAATGAAAATGATGAACAATACAGCCACATTTAAATGGAGATTTATATGTGCATATCACACATCTTTTAGATTAATTGTAAGTATTTTCATTTTGTAGACAAAGACATTTAAATTAATCAAGAAGTTGTTCAAGGTCCATTGATAGGACACGGTAGAGGTTCAGGCTGCCTCCCTCCCTCCCTCCCTCCCTCCTCCTCCCCTCTTTCCCTCCCTTTCACCTTCTCTTCTTCCTTTCTCCTTCCTTCATTCCTACCTTCCTTTATGTATACCCATATATAGAAGAATAAAAATAGATTCAAACCACTCATTGTGCGCATAATCAATTCAAATAAATATAAGCTCTAAAACTTGGAAATTGCAAAAGGAAAATAGGGTTAAAGCATTTCTAGATATGGGCATGCATAGGGATTTTCTGAAAGGACTCAGCACAAGAAATAGTCCCAAGAATTAATAGATGGGACTGCATGAAATTAAAAATCTTCGTAGCATAAGAAACTAGGAATAGAATAAAGAAAACCTATAAGGGTATGAGAAAATGTTTTCCAGTTATGCCTAGATAGGGAAATAGTATGAAGAATATGTAACGAACAATTAAACACATATTAAATACCAAAATCTCGCCAAATAATCCACTCAATGAGCCAATGAAGTGAATATATAGTTCTCAAAATAAGAAGCATAGAAACATTAAATACATTATCTGGAAGATACTTAATATTATTATCCATTAGAAAATATAAGTTAAAACTGCTTTGATAGTCCATCTTACCCTAGCCAGAATGGCTGTCATCAAGAAAAGAAATAAAAAGGAATTATCGTGAGCATGTAGGAAAAGATGGACCTATGTACTGCTGATGAGGATTGGTGAGGGGCCTATGATAATTAATATTGAGGTTTGGCAAAAACCATAAAAATAAAATTATTATAAGACTTAATTGAATCACTTGTGTGTATATACCCAATGGATGCTAAGGCAATATACTACAGAGATATGTGCATATCTGTGTTGACAACTGCACTGTTCACAGTAGCCAACTTATAGATACCTCTTAAATGTTTATCAACAAATGAATGGATAAAAAAAATTGTATGCAAACACAGTGAAGTTTTATTTAGCCATAAAGGATAATGAAGTGATGACATTTTCGGGAAAAAAAAATAGCTAGAACTAGAAATCATTATTTTAAGTGAAATATAGTAGACTCAGAAAGACAGACATCATATATTTCTCTTACGTGTGTAAACTAGATGAAAATGTGTGTGTGTGTGTGTGTGTGTGTGTGTGTAGGTCATTAATAGAGATCACAACAGGGAGGAGAGAACATTAAGGAAGGAGAGAGCAGGAGCTAAGAAGGGGACATGATGTGAGATTTGGAGAAGCTTCATTAGAGACAAAGGCAGGGAGCAGCACAGGGGGGTAGGGAGGGTGGGGTGGCCACAGACGAGTGAGGCAGACAAGAAGAACATACATTGACACACATGTACAAAATGCCATAGAAACACAATACTTGGTATGTGAACCTACAAAGAGAATTTAAAAACTTGGGTGGGGGTGGGGAGAATCATGTAAATGTCACAAGGAAACCCATCATTCTGTACAATTTGCACACTAGTTGTGACAAATGTATGAAAAATTAACGGTGATAATATAAACAAAAAGAAAATGGTTTTAAATGATAGAAATTTGGATTCTTAAGCATGTTCGACAGCCAATGACACACATGTAGCTTCCTCAGGCATAATTTCTTCTCTTTGTTATTACCAACATGCAGTGCAGGAGGATAGACTTTCTGACTGTAATAATCACTTGCTGTTAATTACAAACGGAACAGAAATGCTGGTAATATTCGAGACTTGTGATCATCATAAAACTGGAAATTACTGCTATTACTCTTGTTTGCTCCGAGACTATTGGGTCATAGATGCTAATTAGCAGTTCATAGCCCTCCTACGGAGGAAAATCTCATTACTGTGTGAAACTGTCTTAGTAGTCAAACCCAACATTCAGGGCACTCTGACCACTTTTGTTTGAGCAATTATAAGGTGTAATAAAACAAACGAATTACTTTGTGTGAGAGAGAGAGACCATCAAGGCTAACACTCATAGTCTCCTATTTGCTCACTAGCTCAAGAAAACAACTTTGTCACGCTTCCAGACTCATAGCTAATGTCCAGGGACAGATTTTTTTTTTTTTTAAAAAAACAAAACCAAAGTTCTCACCAACATAGAGCAGAGATCAGAATCTCAAGCGAAAAACCTGCTCCCCAGACAAGAACTACAAAAATATGTGTGGTGTAGGAAAAGTGAGAATATATATATAAAATAGTTGTCCCCAAATATTTCTATACCTCTATTCATAATTGATACAAATACGTAGAAAAATATAAACACTGTCTTTAACATGTCCTAATACTTTTAAAAAGACCTTTCTCGGTTATATTTTGGTATATTTTAAATTGTAGTATGCATATTTAGCATATATGTGTGTGTTTGAATGACAGAAGAACATACTAAATCTCCAGTCTGAATTTAATTATTCCTACTGAGCAAAATAAATTATATCATGTATTAAGTTCTAGCTACTTAGTCAAATTAGGTTTTGAATGGGAGCTTTAGCAATGCTTTCTCTAAAAAAAAAAAAAAAATTAAGAAAGTAATTTTTTTTCAGGTTTACTCTGTAACTCACCTGACAATGTACATGCATACAAACATAAGCACTAGTGGCCACACAACCCTCATCCGTGGAGCCAGATACCAAGGAACGAATCAGCTTTGGAGGAGTAAATGCATTCTTTAAAGACTTGTGCTTCCTTCTCAGTATATGAACGCGTCCCTACTTTTAATTGAGCTTTTTACTTTTACCAGAAATGAAACATCCATTTTTTTATCTGTGAAAGAAAAATTATTTAAAGAAGTAATAACTTGAAAAAAATTGGGAGAGTGAATCTGTCTTCTTTGTATAGTGTCCGACATTTCTTGCAGCTCAGAATGCCTTTGATCTACTGATTTAATGTCCAGCGATAAATATAGTTCAGAGTCAAATATGAATGAACTACGATTTAATTAATTGAATGAAAGAAAGAATTGGAGATTGAAGACGACACAGTAGGGGAGACAAGCTAATGTCACCTTGAATCAATAATAGTAGGTGAATGGAATTTCTTAGGTAGGCGAAACTCAGAGAATCTTGGACAGACTCCACACTTTGTAAAAGAAAGCTTTTGCTGCTCTCTAGAATGGAATTAACTCTCTTTAGGAGAAATCTCAGGTCATGTTTTGACCCACGATTGAGTCTTGCATGCACCACAGTCTCTTTCTGAAAACAGGTTTAGCTGGTGTTATCATGATATATCTAAACCAGTAATAGGCAACTGTCAAGGGAATAATCAAACACCGCTGTCTTATTTCAGTGTAGTGCATGCTAGTTGAAAACTCATTAGAAAATTAAATGTGAAAGTAAACAACTCATTCCAACAAGAGACAACGATATGATATTTGGTTAACATTTATGTGTCTTTCTGTGTTCTACATCCACATATTTATAAGTCACTATTTAAACAGCTCAAATCTTACAGAGTTTGCAGATATTTTCGAGACTGAATCTCAGAGAGAACACTAAGAGTGTGCACTTGCACACTCATGTGTTGTGTCTTTTCACTAACTGCTCTACCTTTTCTATCAACAGCAACCATTCCTCACATTTCCTTGGAGCTCTACCGTGAAAGTCTACTTTTCTCCCTCTAAGTTATAAGAAGAGTAAATTAGAGGTTTTCAGAACTTTAGAGTTTTTGATTGATGGATTCATTAAGTCACCTTTGCAAAATGAGAACTTGTGCTTTAAATATTTTATGTACAATTTGCATGCTGGAATTTTAAGGGCTTAAAAACATTTAGTGCTTAACAAAAGGTCAAGCTGATCACTTTGGAGTCTGGAAGATGCAGAATTCACACACTGAGGGAGGGTGAAGAGCTTGGAGTCTCATTCTCCTGCGAGGAACAGTTTGTCTCCCTGAGCTTTCGCTGTTGCTCAGTTAGAACTCACGTAAGAGTGTTCCGTGAGATTTTAAACTTCTGCTTCCTCAAAGGGTTTTCTGATTACACTTGGTGGTGGATCTGGACACTATTCAGAAGTAAGAGTGGTTACTAAATACACAGGACTGTGTGGTCTTTCTTACATGATCTCTCCTACTCAAAAACTCCGTTCTTTATTCTGACCATTGGCATATAAGGCCAGTTTCTCTCTTTCCAAGACTATAAACTGTGCCTACATACTCGACTTAGCCAAATTAGAGTGTTCTGTTTGTTGATTCAAGGGAACACACATTATCTGGGAACACATGAGAAAGCAGAGAACTTGAGAGAACAAGACACTCAATTGATAAGCACTGTCATTGTTTGTTTTCTCTCAACAATGCTTCCATAAATACATCATCTGACCGCTTCTCTTAAAGCAACATTCAGCAAAATGATCCTTTAGCCGCCCTTCTAAGATCATGTGACATAGGCAGAAGAGAGGCAGATCTATAGCCTGGCACAAATTATAGACTAATTATATAAACTAGGATTTCTTTTAAAACATCTTCACAATAACAAAGTGATCTTACTTTCAATGTCCAACCAATTTATGTGACCCCAAATCAACTTGGCTCATGCATGTAGAATCTTTTTTTTTTTTTTTTTTCGAAACAGGGTTTCTCTGTGTAGCCCTGGCTGTCCTGGAACTCACTCTGTAGACCAGGCTGGCCTCGAACTCAGAAATCCGCTTGCCTCTGCCTCCCAAGTGCTGTGATTAAAGGCGTGCGCCACCACTGCCCGGCTATGCATGTAAAATCTTAAGCAGGGACCTGGGATAGTGACTGAGGGTGCTCAAGACATCAAACAGAGAACGTTAATGATACATAGATTTTCATCCTTATTAAAATCCAAAGCAATGTCTATGAGTCTCCCTGTTGGTGAGCCCACCCTCTTGCTGCACACAGCAGTGCATTCCTGGCCTGTTTCTCAGTCCTTAATTTGTAGTTGAAAGTGTGTGTGTGTTGAGCCAGATGCTTCCAGTGCCTGAGCTAACTGTGATAAATCGAGCACTTGAGAAACGGGATGAACTCTTTCAAGCAGAGCTCAGCATAGAAGCCTGCTCGCCCTCATATACACACAGAGATAGAGAACCAGATGCTCCCAAAAAGTAAGGCGAAATTTTCACGATTTTACATCCCATAGTCTCACTTTAATGCACCTAAAATGTACTTTTATTTATGAAATCCTCACCTTGTCCCACCACATACCTCTTTAGGAATTTCTCTTCTGGGTAGAGCTACATATTTCTAAAATAAAATAAAAAAAACCCCTATCTTTCAAGGTGGTGGATATTTGCCAAATATGCCATAATTGTTGTTACTTTGTAATGTTAATATATGTGCATAAGGGAAGCATCCAGGGAGGGCTAATTGCTGCTAGAGCGACTAACGTAGTCCTACCAGGCTGAAATGAGGGCCTATTCGTTGTTAATTTGGAAAACACATTACTGGACTATTGAAATGTTTTAGTTCTAAAATCCTCAACAAGCAGTAATACACAAAACTAAAACGTCCTTACATGGTTCCAGAGACTTTACCTGGCTGGGGCTAGTGAACAACAGATAAGTACATGGAGACATATGGGAACATAGGAAGTACAGAGACATACGGGAACATAGGAAGATGGGGCCACGTGGATGGAGAAGATGAGCACCGTAGAAATGGAACATGTTTATTTATATAACTGTTGAATAGAGACATGTGGATATTGCATGCAGCTAAATAAGAAGGCAGCTTATAATATACTGATAAAAAAGATGCAGGGTTATAATATGTAGCTGGAGCAAGGAGACAGGTTCAGCAAAACCCAGACCTCAGGTAGTATTCATCAGTGAGAACAAGTGATTGTGAACATTGTCCACATGCTATGACCAGCTGAGCATGGAGCAGAGGAGAGCTTTGCCATTATCCCTTTGGGTCTGAGGCTTGGTTCTTTTGTATTCCCATATATGTCCATGTTGATAGCACATATTCACTCAGAGCTTTCTCTACTCCCCACAGGACTCTACATCAGCATACTACAGAAACATCTGCTCACTCATATCCACTGAGGCACTATCATCAATAGTTGAGTTCTAGAATCATCCTAGGTATCCATCAGAAGATGACTGAATAAAAAAAGATGTCTCCATCTCTGTCTTTCTCTGTCTCTCTCTCTCTCTCTCTCTCTCTCTCTCTCTCTCTCTCACACACACACACACACACACATACACAAAGAAATAGAATGATACTTTACAGAGAAGTTTGTGGACTGGGCAAAATATTTTGTTAAACAAGATCAGTCAAATTCAGAAAGACAAATATCATATTTTCTTTCGCATATAGACTCAATGTTGAAATACATACACATAAACACATACAATACGAAATTAGAAAGGGACATGAGAGGGGGATATGAGTGAACATGTGATAAGCATGAAAATTTCATAAGAAAGCAACTATTTTATTTATAATTACGTATATCAGTAGGCGACAGTCCTCTCTGTCGTCCTTTTTCCTCTAGTCAAGATGACTAAATGCTCTTTGACAATAGAGGCTTCAAGTAGAATTAATCTAAGCTGTTATTTGAAAGATATTTGGGTTACACTTCTAACACGAAAAATTTGGGAGGTTATTTGGAAGGGAAAGAGGGACTCAAAACCAGCATGGAACCACCAGCTTCAAACGCAGTATGATCGCTGCTCATACACTGCTGTGCCCAGCATTATGCCGAGTGCCCTAGTGATACTTGGTATTTGGTTATGCTTTTGTGCCATGCTGGTAATTCCGTGAGCAGAGAATTATCTACCATTGACTCACTTGATGCCCTAACATCTGTTGTGTCCCAGGGAACTTTCATCAAGTTGTGCAGAAACTTCTAGGAAAGGAGTGACAACCTAAGCAGGATGAAGGCAATCCCTGCCCTTTGAGTTAACATGTATCTCGGAAGAAAGTGTTCTGATGAGAACCATGGTCTTAGTTCTGCAACTGCCCCTCGAGCTTGTCCGCCTGTGGAGAAAACCGGAAGTTCCTGGGGTGGAAAGGAAATCCGGCTTTCACATCTCAGCAATACAAGCTGTCTTTCCTTCTGTGTTGGCTGAGGATGAAATCCTGTGATAGATTTCAGAAGATGTCAAACTTTATCAAACACGTCTTATATTTGACACAATTCTGCCACTTGCTACCTCTTCTCTGTTTTGTTTTTTTCTGATCTATGCCATCTCTCTGTTTCCTAATTCATGGCAATGTTTTGTTTCTTACTGCAGTTCTGTAGGCCAAGTGTGCTGCATTTATTCCCGTATGTTCCCTTTTGTCACACAGTCTAATTTGTCCTCTTTTTGTTGTCATGAACATCTGCCCCCTCACAGACTGTTGAAGCCATTTAAAATAAGATAATCTGCCAGGTGCAAGCAAATGTGCACCACCGCACTCCTGCAGGAGCAGAGTGTCCTCTCAGAACTGTCAGCTCTGTGATGACCAAGCCAACAACAGCTATTTTTAATCAATGGAGTTATAATAGAAAAATTTTACAAATAATTTATTTTTATTTGTGTGTGTGTGTGTATGTGTGTTTGCGTGCACTCGTGCAATTATGCCATGTGTATACTATAGAAGCCAGAGAAGGCATTGGATTCCAGTGAGCTGAAGTTACAGGTGTCTGCAAGGTACCTGCAGAAGTTCTGGGAGGTGAACTCACTCTGACCCCTGACAGCAGGATTTTAATAGACCATTTCTTATGGTACTCATTTCTTACCTCGCAGTCATCTTTTGTCTTAGCCTAAAACTGCTTGCCTATGCTTTGTGATGAGATGTTAGCCAGACCTCATGCTTTTTCAAACTTCACAGTCCTCGATTTACCATGGAGGTAAAGAATTTACCGTGGAGGTAAAGAATGGAGTCTTGGCAAGGAGTCACACAACACAGACTGCAAATTTAACCTGCATCTCAGTATATGCTTCTCATAGCCTAGGTTTGGTACTGGTATGCTGCATTGCTAAGTCAAGGTAAACATAAATTGTTATTTCAAAAGCAGCTATTCATATGGAGATAGGTGGAACTTAAGATGGAAAATAACAACCTTCTACTTAGTGTCTATTTTAATTTTATTTACTTACTCATAGTTATATATAGCATCTGTTGTATATGTGTAGGTGCACATATTTTCATATGCCTTCTACTTTGCATGGAAGCTGGGTATCTGTCTTCTCCCCCATTCTCCATCTTATTTTGTGAGACAGGGCCTCCAATTGAACCTGAAGTTTGCTCTTTCAGTTGAACTGAGTGCCTGGCAGGGACACAGAATTTCTGTTTCTTCACCCACACTGCAATGGAGCTAAAGATAGATGTCTCTGCACTTGGGTTTTACATGGGTCCAGGCTTGAGGGGGAGCGGGATTCCAACTCCCACTGAACTGTCCCCAAACCTCAGTTTTTAAATTGTTTTATTTGGCATACAAATCAGGGGGTTTCTTTGTAACCTCTTCACAAATGACATTGCATGTTACTCCCTGTTTAGAATACTTTTAAAAGGTCATTGGAAGGGTAGGTGGTGTATAATAAAATTTCTTGAATGCTAAAACCAGGCCTGATAGAGCATCACAGTGAAATATGTTGGTTACTTTCTAAATTATTATGATTTTTAATCCCAACAATGACCCGAAGAAGGTGTTTTGTTTTGCTCCCGTATACAGATCACTAACCCATCAAATGTCTGCATTCTGTCTGCCTGGTTGTTGCAGAGACACCTGAATGCCTGCACAGCTTGTAGAAGATCCATGATCTAATGTCCACGAACAAGCTGTAAAACCACAAGAAGCTATACAAACACAAAATCCCATTATTATCCAGCAGTAAAAATTAATGTACTTCAAAAATACTCATCTTGGGTCTGTATTTCAATAGTACCAGTTACTAGAATACCGATTCCTTTTAAAGCCAGAGTTCAGATATGCTTATTGAAGCTTCAATTTATTTGAAAACTCTATCGTTTCACAGTATTATATAATCATTTAGTCAATTGATTACTTTCCTCCATTAAAAGGAAGAAAGGGTACTTAAAAATGTTAGACTATGCTTGATCCAAAACCTGCTATGACATCCAAAATTTGGGGCTTGTCACTTCAACTTATATGGTACTAAGCATTAATCTGTCTATTCATGCATTTTAATTTGTCTATAATTCTGGATATTAACAACTAAAAAGTAGAGCTAAATATAGTTATTTATTGTAGTTATAGGTTCTAAAATCCTCAGAGCACAGTGACTAGCTAGTTCTAAAGCCTTGCTCCTAGGGAAAAGACAAGGTTAGGGTCATGAGCCCATCAATTCATTACTTTGATATATGTCTAAAGCCATGTAGTTTGTATCTGGTATTGCTTCACTAACCCCTACATGTAAGAACCTTTATCTAGCATTGTTTCTCCTCCATAGGCATTTCAAAGGGTTCTCATGCTTAAGGTAAAAAGACAAAAGGCAAAACGGGAACCCAGGACTCAAAACTTAATGAAAAACATGAACTACTGGTATATGTAAATCTGGCACAGAGAACAGACAGGGCACGGTTTGACCAACAGAGTACAGTTTGACCGACAGGGTACAGCCTGACAGACAGGGTACAGCCTGCCTGACCCCAGCTGAGAGCATGCATAGCTAGATTACAGTTTCACCACTGGACAAACCTAGGGCTGACTGCAAAAACATCAGTGCTTTGGGCTTTCAAGAACCTTTCGCAACTATGCACACAAAGCTGACCAGTATGGACTTCAAATGGTGACGTTCGTTTGCAATTTCTGAGACTCAGCCTCTGTGCGACGAAGGACTTACCGGATAGTTGTGTTGTCTGGGCGTGAAGCTTGTCTTTGCAATGGAAAAACTGAGGCTATTATCAAAACCGTTAAGGAAGACACTCCTTCCTTCTTATAATCTAGTGCCTGCCTCTCCCCCGATTAACTCCCCATTAAAGAGCTCTGTCGTGATGTGTTTGCTTGCAAGTTCTTTGTGAACCACAGATTAAATTATTACTGTTGAGGTATAATTTAGGAGTTGGTGCAAGGGACCTAATTATTTCTATACCCTTCCTCCGTTCCCAGTTCACCACAGCCACAGCATCCTATCATTTATAGCTCAAAAAGGTGGAACATGAAGCTTGCTCCATCCACCTTGACGGATTTTACCCTACCATCATTATGGTAGACAATATTGGCTTTTAACATTCTATAGCCCAAAGAGAATTCTGTGTTCAGTGCATAAAAGATAGCCTAGTCTCTATCATCCAGACAGTGCCCTGGACATGTCACTCACTACACTGTCACCATAGTATCGCGGGATGAAGATGCCTGTGTAAATTCAGAAATAGGACTGATTTTGGATTCCATGACTGGATCTAGTCATTAAAAAGCCCACCAGAGCCCTCACGACGTACACCTGTTCCTCAGACTGCTGCTTTAGCGTTTTTTGAATTGACTTCTGAAGTTCTAGAAATACTCCGCAGCACGCATATTCACTAGATTCCAATAGATGTTCTAATGTGAATTTTTTTTTTTAAGTGCTAGGAGTTAGAAACCTAAGATTTAGTTCCTGCTGCTGCCGGCTGCGTGAGGTTAGGCAGGTCACTGCACAGTCTCCTGAGCTTTCTTCCTTTCATCTGTTACATACAGTCAGTGATGGCTACCTCCAAGAGTAAATATGCAGGTCTAACAAGATAATAAATGCAAAAGAGTTTTGTAAACAGTCAAGGGCTTTAGAAACAGGATCTTGTGTACCCTGTAAGCCAATGTCAATGCACTAAATAAGCAGCCGCACTGTTATTTCCAAGGCAGTGTTTAAAAATATAGCAAAAGCAGACACGTTCTGAGCTCTTGCTCTTAATTGTGTCATCACTGCTCATTTTAGAGAGAGGAAGAGTACTTGTTTGAAGAAATTCTTATACTGCTAAATGCCAAGAAAACAGGAATAAAATCCTGGAGCTCAAGATTTGTAGAGTTAGTGCCATCTCTAACCTATAGAGGAAAACAGCCTGCTATTTCCTAAGACCCTGCTGTTTCCTAGGCAACCAACCAGTATAAACCAGTTTCCAGAGCCTTCAAAAAGCAGGAGGGTCTCACACCATTTGTGTGAGGCTGAGGGTTATAACTGAGCTAAAACTCTTAGCCATGCCCCTCAGAGCATGTACAAATCTATGCTGTATTCACTCATGCACTATTGATGTGGAGGATGAGGAAAACTCACAGTGGCTCAGTGCCAGTTTGCCTCATGTAATTAATATTGATGCAAGTGTCCACATAATTGCAATTTTTGTCGCTGTATAAATTGGCTTTCCACTTTATAACCAAGAGGCCTGATTCACATTTAGATTTGAGAGCATTTGTTTTTGTTTTTGTTTTGTTGTTTTTTTCGTAGTTGGACTTGTTTACCTCATGGCTGTGCAGCTCACTGCACTCCATGTTTTAGCTCTTCTCAGCAAGCCCCACCTTAGGTGTGACATTTCAGAACAGTTGAGCCTATATAGAGTGTTTAACATGCTTTATCTCACGTTGTTTATCACCCATAAAATAACCTTAGGGCCTATGCTTTCATTGTATGTATGTACATGCCTACATACATGTACACATACATCTGCCTGAACACATATGCATGTGTCCACAAGCCTACGTGCAGAGACCTGAGAAGGACCTCTGCATCTTCCCCTATCACTCTCCGCCTTCCTTTTCATTGGTTAAACTTGTTCTTTCACAGTTTCGCACATGTATAAAATATATTCTAGTCACTTTTACTTGCATACAGCCCCTGTCATAACCTCTCTTACCTATTTCTGAGAACCATGACTTTTTATTTTCTCTGTTTGTTTTATTATTCACTGAGGTTTCCAACCTCTGTGGACCTGAGACTGGAATTAGCCATGGGACTCGGTGGGCTCACTGGTGGATACAAACCTTAGGACAGTGCCCCTAACCCCTGAATCTCTCAGTAGCCAATACTTCAGCAGGGATGGGTACAGCTCTCCAGTTTCTCCCATATCACTAACTGATTGTTGACAAGGCTAGTCTTCTGCAGGCCTAGGGCAGGTCGTTAAAGAATTCAAGATTGAAATGGCTGTGTCATGTTCTGAAGATGGCATTTGAAGCTGTACTCCCTATCTTCACGATTTTACATTTTTTTACTCACTGTAATGGAAGATTCCCAGAGCTTTAGAAGATCTACCTTGTTTCTTGAGACGGGCTCTGGCACAGAAACTGAAACTCACTGGTTTTGGCTTGGCTTGCTAAACAGAAAGTACGTAGAACCCACCTGCCTCTGCCTCGTAATGCTGGGGTTGTCACACGACTATGGTTCTACCAGAATTTTACTTGTTGCCAAGGAGCCAAAATCAGATCTTTGTTCTTGCTCATTTTAAAGAAAAATGGGATTTTGCACTAAGACATCTTCCTAATCCCTAATATGTTTTTATGATATATATTCAATAAATATTTCAATAAAACAAAACTTAGTCCAACCAATTGAGACATCGGCTTTATAATTTGACGGGTGAGTGGCACTTTTAAAACTCCCTTAAATGTACAGTAAATAAAGTGTGAAGTGTTGAGTTAACCCCTTTTGAGTGTCCTAGGACTTCAAGTCAGTATAATCAATAAATAATGAAGGAATCAAGCCTGTCATCCATATAAAGACAGACAAACTTATGAAGGCCGGTGATTTTCACCCATACTTCAACTGTTGCTGATGGAGCTGTCATAGTGAGATATAGATCTATTTTACTACTCAGTTGGACTGAAATTTGTGTTACTAGCTCCATAAACGCCTGCATATAAGGAACCAACACTGTTTGGCAAGTATCCTTACATGCCCCATTAGTCATCTAGAAGCAGATGAATCTCTTTGAGGCTGAAAATCAGGTCTCCTCTGTGGCAGCAGGGTTTCCTGTTACCAGAGCTACAGTGCATTTCACAAGGGTCTTTAATTTTCAGAGGAGGGATTTGGCTGATCATCAACCTCACCTTTTTCTCTCCATCTTTTGTGGCATGCTCCAATTATAATCTAGAAAGCACCATGGAATGCATCTTGAAAAAAACATCCTTGTATGGGAGCATGTCAGCCTCAAGGCCATTGCACAGGTACACCTGTTTCTAATTCATTTTACGGGCCCTGTCTCTGTATGGCCAGGTTCTGCCTGGCCCCCTGATGAATATGACAAGCAACTGGGAAGAGTATATAAGAGAAATCATTGTGGAGTTTGTGACTTTCATTCTTTTCTCTGGAAAATCATCAAGTTGAGAAGCATCAGGGTAGGGAACCTAATAGTGTTATGAGCTTGAATATCAACATGTAACATATTTTTCTCTTCCTTTGCATTATTCTAACTTACTTACCTTTACTAATTCTTAGAATGCACCAGCTAGCAATTAGGAGAGCTGATTTTGTGAAGCATGTTAAGTATTTTCTAAGAATGTTAGTGTCATTTTAGCATACCCAAAGCTTATAGTGTAAAAGTACTGTTAATTCATTAGTTGTTAAGGCAGCCTCATTTTATACCTCAAGATAACATCAAATAACCTGAGTATGTCCTTGATGCAGTGGTGAGTGCCTTGGGAAGACCCAAAGACATCGTTGACCTTCCCTTGGTGACACTTGAGTAGATCCAGCTAAGTCATGTCATAGGGCTGGGTGGGGGTTGGGCAGAGTTGTGAAGCTTTTGTAAAAACAGTGTCAGCCTAAACATAATGTCAGCACTGATTTTTAAATTATCAACTAGTTGTAGGGAGGAGGGAAGCTCAGTGTAGGTCCATGTTTACAACTATAATCTCTTCAAAATGTCAAGATATATACTTTATTTTATCCATAGCTATCAAGTGAAATTGCTCTGGAGAAGCTGTTCTGTGGTCAGAGACAAATTTAAATCTATAGAAAGGCACAAAACTTTTGTCTAGGTATAGGAAGAAGAGTGTATATTACCTGATCCACATGTACAGGGTCAGCAGCAGTGGGCGGGTGGGTGGGTGGGTGGGGGTGCACCCTCATAGAAGCAGGGGGAGGGAGGATGGGATAGTGGTTCCAAAGGGGGAAATATTTGAAATGTAAATAAAATAAATATCCAAAAATAAAAAAAAATTAAAAAAGAAAAAAAGAAAAAGAAAAATGATATACTGGAGAACACAGGTAAATAGGTAGAAGCCCTTAAAAAGTAAGCACAAAAATCCCTTAAAGAATTACAGGAAAACACAATCAAACAGGTGAAGGAAATAAAGAAAATCATCCAGGATCTAAAAGTGGGAACAGAAATAGTAAATAAATCACAAAGGGAGACAACTCAGGAGTTAGAAAACCTAGGAAAGAGATCAGAAGTCACAGATGCAAGCATCACCAACAGAATTCAAGAGATAGAAGAGAGAATCTCAGGTGCAGAAGATACCATAGAAAACATTGACAAAACAGTGAAAGAAAATGCAAAAAGCAAAAAGCTCCTAACCCAAAGCATCCAGGAAGTTCAGGACACAATGAGAAGACCAAACCTAAGGATAATAGATATAGAAGAGAGCGAAGATTCCCAACTTAAAGGGCCAGTAAATATCTTCAACAAAATTATAGAAGAAAACTTCCCTAACCTAAAAAAGTGATGAACATAAACATTCAAGAAGCCTACAGAACTCCAAATAGACTGGACCAGAAAAGAAATTCCTCCCATCACATAATAATCAAAACACTAAATGCACTAAACAAAGAAAGAATATTAAAAGCAGTAAGGGAAAAGGGGCAAGTAACATATAAAGGCAGACCTATCAGAATTACACCAGACTTCTCACCAGAGACTATGAAAGCTAGAAGATCCTGGGCAGATCTCATGCAGAGTCTAAGAGAACACAAATGCCAGCCCAGGCTACTATACCCAGCAAAACTCTCAATTACCATAGATGAAGAAAGCAAGATATTCCATGACAAAACCAAATTTACTCAATATGAAAGCACCTTGAGTGTTCTGTGGGGTTTTTCCATGAAGCCATCTGGGCTGAGGTACTCCTTGAATGAAGCTGTAATTAAAAATTCAACTTATGTAATAATTACTGGGTTTCCTTTCTAATGTATTTTTTCTCTTAAGATTATACTTACTCAGAATATATAAATTTGAAATAACTTCAAATGTATTAGTACAAAGTAGCTGATGGAAGTCCCCTCTTCTCTAGGCATAGGTATATCATGTGGGTTTGTTTCCCTTATTACTTGTGCTATTGTTTCATCTCTTAATCTAAGTAAAGTCTTTTTATTGTAGTCAACCTTTCAAAGAATCTGCTTTAGAGTACACAGGGTTTTTTTTGTTTGTTTGTTTTTGTTTTTTGTCTTGTCATTAATATTTGGCTTTAAAAATTAAAAATTAAAAAAACACACTATTGGGTGTTTACAATTTTAGAGGAAGAGACCTCTAAATGACAGATGGGGCAGGGGGCAGAGCAACAAGCAGGCTGACATGGCACCGGAGCAGTAGCTGAAATCTTAATGTTTATTATCAGCAAATAGGAGGCAGAGATAGTATGGCCTGGACCGTTGAAACCTCAAAAAGTGACATGCCTCCTCCAACAAGGCCACACCTCTTAAAATTCTTTCCAAATAGTTCTACCAACTGGGGACCAAGTATTCAAATATAATCGAGTGTGGAAGCCATTCTCATTCAGATCACACCACAGGGGGTGTAAAGTTTTGTCATGATTTACAAAGATTCCATCCTTGATCTCCAAGACACCCTTTTCCAAGGGCATTTAGAAGCCAACAGAAGGTCATTCCCCTTGCATATTCAATACCTAAGACAACACCCCTAAAACTGCAGTTCTTACCTCAAACTGGAAGCCCATTCTCATATCCATACCAGGAATGTCTTTCCAGTGCTATTCCAGCTCTTTGATTTGTGAAAGGTCTCTGCTTTGGAAAGAACCTTTAAGGGGCCAAGAGCAGAATCGTTCTACAATCCTAATGCAAGCATATGATTACTGTAAGAGATCTACCTTATTGTATCTGATAGCTATGCTTGTTATGTTGAATAAGATCTAACATAGGACGCTCAGGAATCCAATACTATTTGCTGCCTGGTCCCTTCCTTGCTCTTCAACCCCTTTGTTCATCTGTGTAACTCTGTCTTTCTGCTACTGTAAGACACTCTTGAGAGAAGCAATTTAAAGGAGAAAAGTCGATTCTTAGACTTATGATTTCAGAGGTCTCATTGAGTGTTGATTGGCTCTATTGCTTTGGGCTTGAGGTAAGGCAAAACAGCATGGCAGAAAACATGTAGTGGAGTAAAGCTACTCATCTCATGTCAGCCAAGAAGCAGAGACACAAATGGACTGAGGAGAAAATATACCCTTTAATGGTGCATTTCCGGTGACCTACTTCTTTCAACGAGGCCCCTTCTAATGTTTACATCACCCCCCTAAATAATGCCATCACATCATGAATTTTTCAGTGGATTAAATAATAATGAAATTGGAGCCCTTAGGATACAGTCATCAGCTGGAAGCAAAATCTTGGACTCATGAGCCTCCAGAGAATATTTCAAAGTTCAACCAAAACACTGCCCACTTGGGCTTACTGAAAATTCTCCAGTTTCAATTGTAGTTCTGGAGAACTACAATTCTCCAGTTGTGCTGGTGAGCACACCTTGGTACACAGTGAGATTTTCTCTTATCTGTCAGAATGCAGCTCAGCTGCACCTTTGTCACCACAGCTTAATCCAGGGCAGGCACACTGTCTCATCCTTTGCCCTTTATCATAAAGCATAGACTAGCATATATTATTGGAACTTATCATGTGCTTTATGCTGTATGCTCTTCAAGAGGAGAGGCAATCAAGACCATTCATCTTTGACTATCCATCACGAAGAAGCACTCAATAAATTTCAAGTCAGTGACTGAATAAATATCTAGCTGTTTTTCCTAAATTGAATGTGAACTGCTCAGCTATGGGTCATATCTTTATTTATCTTTATGTTCTGTTTGAAGCAAAGCATCCAGGCAGTTCAACATGAAATGTTTGCGGGAGGAGAAAATTAAAATTTACCTTACTTCCTGAAGTCTACTAAGTGGCCAAGCTTATAGGCAAATACCTGGCTATAATGTCGCCTTAAGGGGATCTGGGGTTTTAAATTATTTTCCAGTATGATTAATAATTAATTGTAAAACTTGTTAAGACTTTTTAAAAACATTGTTTAAACCTGTAAAAATTCTGTGCTTATTGCCTAAAACAACCAGAATTTTACCCAGAAAATTGACTGTGATTTGAAAAAAGAAGAAGAAAAGAAAGAAATCTCACTCTATTCTTAGACCATAATAAATTGATTCTTAAAATGTTGGAAGTTGAGCTATTTCTAAGACAAAACCCAGAGCTTCTGGTCTGTACTGAGCATGTTTGGTCTCACTTCATGATTACAGTCACCCCACATGGTTTCAGTCCTGCTATCGACTTCACTGTGCACATGGAGAAGAAATTGAAGTTGAGAGCATCATTTCTCCTACGCTCAAATAAAGCATGTTACTGGGATTTTAAAACAAGTTAATTATAAAAACAAACAAACAAAAAGCCTAGTCTCTTAGCAATAACCCTAAAAATCTCCTACCCTCATTGGCTATAAAAATATGATGTAAAAGTCATAGGTTGAGCATCTAACTACTGTAATAGTCTTAGTATGAGTGGAATATGCCATGCATTCTATCATCACTTAGAATGCAAGGAAATAGCATCAGTTGCCCAATGGAATACTGAGAAGATGATTTTTCATCTAACAGTGTTCTCTATCATTACTTCATCTACTTAAACACTGGCCCTTTTTTTGTATTTTCAACCTTCAAACACCTTTTTGAGTTGTTTTGTAACACATAAAACTTGTGAACTGTAATCATCTTGCTGAACTATAGTACACTATGGCTTACGCCTATGTAACTATACTTTGGTACTCATTGTCCAGCTTCTCTCTACCTTCTCTACCTATTGTCTAATATCTAGGGAGTACATTTTATTCCTATAAAGTTAACTTTCAGAGTTTATCAAAGTTTTAAGTTCAAATATTTTCTAGGCATGAAAGCACACACATATTAAAATGCACTCTTTTTAAAAGTTGTGTGTAGTTGATCATCATAAGGTGTTACTGAACATTTCAATCCCCCCAAAACAATTTTTCATAAATATTTATTGACAAGGTGTCTGTCCAGACATAAGAACACAGAAGAACTTGCCTTAGGAGTAGGTATGGTACAAAGATGAAGGACACCTCCCTGAGGTGTCCAGAGAGTCTGGGACTTGAGTCTGGAAAAGGTGAAGTAATTCTTGGCCATGGCTCTTCAGAAGATATATGTTCAGAAAATGGCCTGACAGGTGAACTTTTGACCCTCTGGCACCAGATCTTTACACTGGTACGTGTGTAGGACTAATGATTTCATGCAGTCTAAGCTGCCTCCAAGTTTCTGTAAAACAACCTAGGCAATTGTTACTAATATCGCCAATGTGTAAGAAGTGTTACCTATAGCAAAACTAATGACAATAAATATTTCATAGCCATGTGATCTCTAAATAAAAGATAAGTTCCAAGATAATAATTAAGTTCTAAAAGCCAAAGCAAGGACTAGAATGTAACTGTGCTTCCAAATCCCCTTTGGTAGTTTCCTGGAGAGACTCCTGTGTTCTCTAGAAGTTTTAACTCCACTGTTTAGAATTTGCAGAACTGATACCAGTGGCTGTTTCAGATCACTATGAACTTTACTTTTTGCATTATGTTGTAAAATGAATCTGTGTTATCACCGTGGTACAGCTATTCTCTGTATAGACTTTGGTTGTGATTGAATTTACAAACACATACACACTACATTTGTGCATCATCAAGTAGGAATGTCAAATATACTGTTCATGAATATTTATGTTGGCTTCAGTTATCAATGAATTTGTGACTTAACTAATGGTAATTATTGTATACTTGAAAATAACTGAAAGAGAGAATTTTAAATGATAAATATTTGAAGTGACAAATATACAAATCACCTCGGTTTGATCACTGTGCATTGCATATGTGCTAAATGATCATATTACACTCCACAAATGTGTTAATTAAAATAAAATACTAGTAATGTCTACCTATATGAGGTCAATGGAGAGGATCCCCAACTCTCAACTTCAGAAAGGATGTTCTTTTCCGTTTTCATTTTAAACTCAATCTGAGTAGCCTCTAATTTTATGAATTTAAAGCCCTTCATCCCTGTTCAAATAACAGGAATGGACTTTACTAACAAGTATGCAACATATCACCTAAAACATATTTATTTGCCAGCAGTTTCATTTGCTGATACTGATTATCTTTGAAATACAGAGGATGTCTTTCGCCCTTGGCATCAGCACCACTAGTTTTGCTCCATGCTCAACATGTTGCCTTGGGGTTGAGCAAGTTCTCCATCCATAAGGCCACAGACTGCAGCAGACATATGGTCTAGCACAACTGAGCATCTTTCACACTGGAGGAAGAAGCTTCATGCCTATTACCAGCAAGACCCTTTGTGCCCCCAAGGTATTAGTATCCAGCCCAGTTTGGATCTCTTCTGTGATCTGCCTCAGATGGGTTGATTAACTCTGATTAAAGCGAAGTCTGCTCTTCTCCTAAGTAACATGGAAAACACTCGTAGGCCTCTGTAGTTCCTTAATCCTCTTATTTCAACTTCCCACAATGGAGTCCACTTTGTTTCTGGATATGTAACAACTCTACTTGGAATGAGCCACAGTTATGGGAGAGATGCAGACAGGCTAATCCCACATCACAGTATACATTACTGAGCCAGCAGCCTGTGCTCTGGGTGTATGGTGAGGCCCTGGGCAGATGTCCCTGGGAGGAAGTATTAGTAACAGGGCAGCTGTGCACACAGACAGCAGTTGAGATTCTTCTTCCTTCAACAGAACCCTTTAGATTCTAACCCTGATTTTCTTTATCCTGTAACTCTGAGATTTTTGCAAGTTGATCTTTTAGGGAACAGGGAGTTGTAATTTTTCCTTGAGGTTACGAATATTCACAAATGTGCAGGCATGCATGTGTGTGCAAGAGAAGGTGGGTTCCCGAGGACTCAGGCATTGTCCTCCTGGTCTTTGAAACAGGATATCTGGCTTGGAAGTGTGACTCTCCAAGCAGTCTAGGCTGGTTAGCTAGGTACCTGCCAATCTCTCCCTCTTCAGGGCCAGGATTCCAAGCATCCACAAGCATGCTTACTTTGTCCAGAAGTTGGGGACTGAATTCAGATCTCCACAATTCAAGAGTTAGGTTTTAAATGTTGGATTCAGGAGCTTAGCCAATGCAGGCAATAAAGGAAAACCCTTTGTTCCACAGCTGAGGCACTGTAGTGAGAATAATATGGATGATGAGAAAAGTGAAGGTTTTTCCTCTTGATGAGAACACCCTCAATTGAAAGACAATGACACCATCTTTTCTTAAAGGGAGATGCCTGCTTCCTTCCTGTGACCTGACACAGCCCAAAACTATCTAGAGAAAGTGGAGGTTATTTCCAGAATACAAGGGTGCTTTCTCTAAGCTTGTACTTCCCTGGAAAATAAAGCACTTCTTCAAAAACTGACAGCTGGCAAGCCGGCAGATGCTCCTATGTGGTCTCAACAGAAAAGGCCTGATCCTAGTGGACCCCCTCTCCCCCCAGCTTGAATTGCTTGTCTTCCCAGGCTATGGTGCACAGATCAGCTGAATCCTTGCTAAATCTTTACTTGATACTGGGTTTGTTTGTTCGTTTAGTTTTACTTAACAAGTAGTTTGGCTCAAGCAAAAAGTTCTAAACACATCCAATGGAGACACTGTGTCTACCTGTAATGATTCTGAGGACCCAAGGCCAAAGAGAACGCCTCTCAGCATTTGAAGATATAATATCCCTGTTATAGAAGGGAGGAGGGGGAAAGTTATGAATGGAAATGCCTCTTCAGAACAGCAAGTCTAAATGTCCCTGGTGTACCGGTATTTAAAGAGTTTGTAAGAAGCCGGGCAGTGGTGGCGCACGCCTTTAATCCCAGCACTTGGGAGGCAGAGGCAGGAGTATTTCTGAGTTCAAGGCCAGCCTGGTCTACAGAGTGAGTTCCAAGACAGCCAGGGCTACACAGAGAAACCCTGTCTCAAAAAAAAAAAAGAGTTTGTAAGAGGTCCTGGCTGCATTTGGGCATAAAGCAGGAAGTAAGAGTCTGCCACGACTATTTTTCAAAGACAAGGTCAGGCTATTGCCAGCAGCTTCTGTATGTTTGAGCCACTCTCCACATCAGGCGGCTGTCTGCATCACTGCTGACAGCTGCTTTCCTTTCTCTGTGGCGATTTTCTCGAGTAGGCCAATGTCAAGGGGTTAAGAAACACAGTTGAACCAGGTTCACTGCTCCCACTCAGCATCCTAGACCTCCACAGTTGTGTGCAACCCTATTTCTTGCTCTCATCAGAATCTCAAGGTGGTCAGCGGGAAACTTTACTTGGGCTCAGAGACTGGGGTCAACTGGCCCTGCAGTCAGGGGCCAGATTCTGAGAGTGGATCAGTCTTTACTATGCAGGGTTGAGAATAGAATTTGAGTCTTCTACTGACCTAACATTGGCCAGAGTCTAATCTCAGAGCTACACCTAAACACAGGATGCTAAATGACTTTGCCTGCAAGAGTCTTCTAGACTCCTTCTAGAGTCTGCTGGAAGTTTTTAAAAAGGTCTTTAGCATACAAATCTATTTATAAGAATTTTTGCATAGAGACACTCCTTTCTACTCTTTAAAGTTTTTTTTTTTTTTTCATTTTATATTGCACAGAACAAATACCACTTTTTAAAAAAGGTTATTTTCAATAAAGTAGAGAATACATTACGTAAGTGCAGGCTGGGGAGGGTCAATGGGATTAAGAAGTTTGTCACCAGATACAAAATTCTACTTAGGAATGAAGAACACGTTCAAGTAGTTTGTACTAGAAATAAAAAGATTTTGACACAAGGTAGAGCACACTGTTGGGTCCTAGGAGAAGAAATCTCCGTTTAGCACTTGGCACACAAATATCACCAGGTGGTTTTGTGGCCATAAAAATAAAGCTGTACTTTTCGGCAAGGGGGAAGCATCATTATGTTCCAGGTGAGTCAGGAAGGACGGAAAGGGAAAGTGTCTATTTTGAGGCTGTGCACGCAGCTGACAAACCGAGCTGCCTGCCAGAGAGACGCAGCTGCATCCTTGCGCGGCTGTCTGTCCACCTGCGCGCCCAGCCGGTGCCCCGCTGATTGCCTCTCTGTTTCTGCTCGGCTTTTTCTGAAAGTTAGCAGAAGCAGAACCAAATGTGACAGCATTTCCTACAGTGGTATGTAGCCCTGATATGTAGCCAATAAAGATAAATATTCCAGGCAAGAAAACCACTCATCTACATAAAAGGAACTTCATCCAGTTTGCCAATTTGACCCTCGGGCATTTAAATCCATGTCAGGAGTAGTGAAATACCTCGGCCTTGCCTCTAATCCTATTTACCCAGCGGTGGTGGTCTTTTGGTCATTAGTAACCATGTTCTATCTAAATACTTTGAAGTGTACACCAAGGCAGTTTCCAGGTACAGTAAACACCTGATTAAAGTGATATTACCAAGCAGTATTTTATGAGTGGATCTTAAATAGTAACTGGACAACAGACTTGATGTTGTTCAAATGGATCCTGCAGTCATAACTTTTGCTTGGAGTTAATTTCCAAATAAATTTCTTGAAAAAGAATGGCACTTCTCAGTAAATGTTTAAATGGCAGGGACTTGGAAAACAATCGAAGCAAACTTGCTGTCCTTCCTACAAAATACTGTCATTCTTGACAAAAGAAACTTCAGAGAATTTCCTCAGTTAAGTAATTTGAAAGGAATGAAGAATTGTGATTAATCAAATTTAATATCCTGGGAGGACTTTCCATTTGAAGAAGCAAACGTAAATAAACTAACTGCACAGATTAAGCTAGAGAACTCTAAAGGAAACTTCAGTGAGTAATTTGAGAGAGATAGGTTGTCATGGCTCCCACAGAAGCAGATCTGGCTCACCAATGGTTAATGACAGCACTCTTGGGTGTGGTGGCCACAGGGATATGAGGTGTGAACTGAATAGACCCAGAACTTGACTCTCCTGGATCCAGGCACTTAAAAACAAGAAGTCTGGCCTTCCCTGGGAGGAAAGCCCCATGGGCTGTAACGTCAGCAAATGCTTTTGCAAAACACCGACCTTGAAGCTAAATTCTCAAAGTCAGAAGTAGATAGTTGGATGTGAGGAAGGGATGAGCTTGAGATAACTATTTCTTATGGTTTCTGAAGGTCCTGGCAAAGAGGCTAAACATTAGAAGTGTGTGCCGGCATTTGCATCAAGTTAAAGGAACTTGCAGAAATGAGGGTGTCTAAGAGTGATTCGGGGCCTGCAGGGTAAGGAAAGCAGGTTGCCAGCCAGTTCATCAACGGAGGAGGCTAAACACTTGCAACAACACAGAAAATGTGCGATGCAATATTAAAGTAAAACAAATATATTATTTATATACACATAATGTATACATGCATGCATATTTTAAACTATATAAATAAACATATATTTCATACATATATACAGAGACATATTTCTCTACAATAGTGTTTTCTCTTTGAAGAAGAAATGCTCAGGGAAGGAATTTTGTATGGACATAAAGGAAATTAAAAATCTAGAATCACTTTCCATTTATTGTCCAAGAAAATTTTTATCAGAGATTAGACCCATTTTGGAATTGTAATTTGTCTGAGTAGTCACCAGCACTAAGTGCCTACTTCATTTCTATCATGTATGCTTCTGTATATTACATGGTTAAGCAACTGAGGATAACCAAAAAAGTTGCTGACTGAATCATTGATAACGTGTTGTAGCTGAGAATGACTGAATGCCAGGATAAGGAAGCACCGTGGGAAAACAGGGAGGGGCAGTACAGAAGACAGACAAAATTAATAAAGATATTAATATTAGGGTTGGGTCTTCAGGGGCTAGATGATAAAAATGTCGGGGACAGCAAAATATATAGACAGTCTATAAGCAGAGGCCTTAAACAAGATAGAGAAAGAATGATTGTCACAAAGATGGACACCATGTGCAGAGAAGGCTGCAGGCAATCCTGCAGATTCAGAAGGTTAGTCACTCTGGGTGCCATCCCTGGACCAGGTGGGACCAAACCATGAATTATTAAGTTTCTGACTTCGAGGAGAAAAACATCTTCCTTAAGTATATAAATTCACAAAAGTAAACATGCAACCTATATATATATATATATGTATGCTGGTGCACACATGTGCCTATGATGCACACATGGGCCTATGGGTGCACACCTGCATGTTTGCAGGGGCCAGGTAAGTACTCTCACCTCACGTCACTTTCTGAGTCTCTTACTGGGATTCTCACCGACCCTAGTTCTAAGGTCAAATCTAGCAAGCCTTAGTAATCCTCCTGTCTCCACACTCTACAGCCCTGGTATTACAGGTACTTGTATTATCACTCCATTTTTTTATGTGGGTGTTGGGCATTTAAACTCAGGTCCTCATGTTTCCTCAGCAAGCATTCTTACCCACCGAACCATGTCGCTAGCCCCAACATGGAGTCTTTTAGGGAAGGCGTGCGTATGCATGAGGACTTTTAACACAGCAGATACTTGGAAACAGAGGCTTAACACTGCAGGTAAAATTTTAATACCGTACACTGTGAGCTGAAAAATGATTCTTTGCTGCTGCCTGGGCCAGAAAGAAAGAAAAGGGACTTCACAATGATTGGCAGGATTTGAGCGGATGAATACTCACTTCTACATGGCTGATCAACCACATGTCTTATGCACTTGAGTAGCCTCATCACTATGTTGTTTTTAGCTCAAAGCTTTTGTTTGTTTGCTTTTTATAATACTCAGTGAGTAATTTTGGATCCTTCCTCTTCTAAGTCAGTAACTTCCTGTTCCAGAACGATGGTGTCTGTCCTTTGCAGCACATAGACTACATTCTCTATTCTGTGAGGTCTGCCGTGGGAATAGCAATGTGAATTTTACCCTTTAGCCCTAAATGTAGAAGACAGCCTCAAAGATGTTCCAAACATTGCAGCTAATCAACTACCCAGGTGTGTGCAGCTGCTAAGAGCATGGTGCTCTGGTCAAATCTGTCTCAGGGTGCCCCATCAATGATATTTATTAAGTAGTTCAAAGATGCGTGCGCACACACACACACACACACACACAGAGAGAGAGAGAGAGAGAGAGAGAGAGAGAGAGAGAGAGAGAGAGGTGTCAAAGAAATAGCAAAGTGAAGACAGAGCAGTACTTCTTGACTATATCTGGAATCTTTTAACTTCTTACTTCTTGATCCCCTCTGCTTCCAGATGTGAGTTTAGGGAAAATAGAAATGGATAATTTTCTCAATAGATAATAACACTGATCAAAGTTAAATCAAGATAATACAAACTCTTTAAATACACGTATAACCCACAGAAGAATTCTACCCAACTTTCAAAAAAGAGCTGATGCCAATCCTGAAATTATTCCACACAGTAGAAGGAATATTGTCCAATTCATTTTATGAAACTGCATTTACCTTGCTATCCAAACCACTTAAAGACTCAACACAGAAAGAATTACTGACCAAATTCTCTTATGAATATAGATATAAAAAATACTCAATAAGTACCTGAAAACTGAATCCAAGAGCCACTATGTGGTTGCTGGGAATTGAACTCGGGACCTCTGGAAAAGCAGTCAGTGCTCTTAACCCCTGAGCCATCTCTCCAGCCCCCCAGAATACTTTTCTGATGTATCATTATCAGTGCTGATACCCAACAGTGGAGTAATACCCCCAACAATACCATTGACCCAAGTTGGCAACATGAAGTTTAGTGGAGCGTTTACCGATGACATTTTGTTGACTAACTTTGAGAGCCTTTCAATTTTCAGTCACTGGTTTATTTGTCATGGTGCTGATTGGGAATTATAGCAACCACAGGCACAAAAACTACTCAGAGGGCCTTCTATAGTATCAGCCACACAGCCTTCATAGTACCATAGTATAGGGACCAGACATTCAAAAAAGAGCCTATGGGACACAGTTCAAATAACAGAAGACATTTCTAACAATTGATATGTAAGCAGGAAGAAAGACGCACTTTCAGTGACTTTCTTTAAACCCAGATTTTCCTTTTATACTAGTGATTTTTTCCACAGGAAAGCTAACACCAAACTTCCTTCTCCCTTGCTTTTTTTATTCTTCATAGCTGCTCTGCTTCTATTCAAGAATAATTTTAGCAATCAAAGAAGAACTATGCAATAGAAGTGCTTCAAATATGGATTTGCAGTTTAAAGTTACTGAGACAGAAATATATCAATAATATTTAAGCCACTGATATATTGGGCTTTTCTGTTACTCATAGTTGAAATTAACTTAATTGATTTATATACATCAATAAATGCTTCAAGTAACATCCACCATAAAAGGGCGATGTTTGGGCGAATTGCTTTTTTATTTGATATGCTATGTCAGTATGCATGTCATTGAGAGCAGAGAATAAATATTAATCTCTACGTATCTGCTAGCTGCTAGCATCGAACTTTAAATTGTAATAATCTTTAGAACTTTCCTCTAAAACATGGATTGAGGTAGTGCAGGATAAACACAATTCTGTAGGGATTGGTGATGGAAGAAAAGAAATGTGTCCATCCTGTGACCAATAATCTGCTCAAAACAAAATTAACTCACGAGAGTCCCCTCTCTCTGTGTTGAGCTAGACAACATCATTAGTCTTTGTAGTAAGAAGTCTGCCAAATGTTCTCTCCTGATTCCCCACTCACAGTCATTTAATGAACCTCATAAAAGCTAATATCCCAATTTAGCAATTCCCTCCCCTGTGCTCCAGTTAAAAAAACCAGATCTTGCAATAAAATAAATATGCAGAAGGACAGAGGGCAAAGGTATATTATGTATATGGTTTTAACACAAACATGTTTTACTTTGCAAAGGGAAAAAACACCTAGTGATAGCCTAAAATATAACACCGGAGAAAATGTGCCACTCATCTGACTGAAATATTCAAAACATGTTATCTCAAATCACCACGACGTCCTCTCATCAGCTCCAATCAAGATAAGGGTTATGACCAAAGCAAAGACAGAGCACATACCACAGGATGATGCAGAGATGTTCAAAGGTTATTGAGGGCAACAAGGGACCAATCTTTAGATGATACAAGACAGGACGGTAAGGTCCGTGCACACTAAATTACCATTGCTTCCTAGCCCATGGCAATCACTGTATCAAGGCATATGAAGGGGTTGGCGAGATGTCAATATATTCTAGCATAGTTTGTAGTTATGATTTTGTCTGAAACTACTAAGGAATAAAACTGAAAAAGGATTCTTAGATAGTTGAATGCTTCTGCTCTTTCATGCAGTCAAAGATTCCGATTGCTTGAAGGTTGCTTTGAGGAATCTCAGCAAAACACGACACATTATCTACCATCATTATCACCCTCTTTTAGGGGAGGATAGAGCTGACTATGGATTCAGAGGAAAATGAGAATCAGTTCTCTGCTTCTGTGAAGACAGAAGAAAATTCTAGTAAACAGCCATTCTCCTAATTGACAAGTTTTGAAAAGCACTTTGTGTATGTACATATGTGTGTATACGTGCCAAAACACATGACACATACAAAACTTCTTAACAGTAAAATCTATACATTGGTTGAAAGCAATTAATGAAAAGCAAACCAAGTGACTCCATTTCACTTCCAATACACATGGCTATTTGCATATTCATATTATAGATTCAGTAACAATTTTGATTGCTGTTTTTCAATATCAGTGTATTCAGTATGGCTTAAGAATGGAGTCTCTACATGTGTTCACACCCCGTCTCTCTGGCATTTCTATTATGACAGGCACTATAGCCAGTACCATGCCTACTCTCTGACAGGAACTCATTGCTCCGGTGCCTTGTTGGTAAAGCAATCAATATTGTGCTTATACAGTTGGTGAATACTTGTTTCTTCTATACAGTTCGGAAAGGTCAGAGTGGTAGGAACTGCATTCCCCTCACTCATAGTGACTGTAAGGTGCCTCTCACAGTTCTGGTAAATGAGAGATGAGTTGTAGATGTGTATTGACTAAAGAGGCAAATTTATAGAAATACAAATGAAGCTTTTTGTTTTCATTAACCACTGTGGGAAGTTCATAAAATCTACTGGGGTTAACAGGGGAGAAAATACATGAATAAAATGTGCAGTATCACAGAGCAGAATGTCATCAACTTAGGGAGAAGATACAAGGCCTGAGAAAGCATTGTTCATGGAGAAGTTGATTAATCCTGTCTGCTAATGAAGATAGAATGATTCCATTACATAACCCTCATGGCCAGAGAAGATGTCTAAAGACAGCGTGTTCGGTGTGTGGCCCACCCACATACTAAGGGCTGGTGTAGGATCTGTTTTCTAAGATTTGGTCAGAGAATGAAATGCTGCCTTTAACGTTTACTTTCTCTTCTAGAATAAGAAATAAAAAAACACCATACCGGACAGAATAGAGTGTTACCTGGAATGCATGACTTTTCCATTGTAATTTTGTTCTCCAGACCCCGTTTAACTGTGATTGCTAATTAATGAAGGGATTTAAGCTCCATAGTGAATATTTTTATTCACATTTGAATATTTGAAACAAGTAGGACATTCTTAGTTAACTCAAAAGCATACAGAGAAGACTGCTTAAAGAAGACAGAGTTGCAGTAAGCACATATTCTCAAACACCACTTATAGGAGAGAAAATGGAAATTTCACTTTCAGGAGAGTAACTTTAGTGTTTTTATACTCTTTGCCCAAGAAATTCTGTCTTGGTGGATTTATAGTCCTAAATATTTGTGAATGAGATGTTGGTTGAAGTTTAATAGTAGAATATTAAAACAATCACATCTAAAATATAGAAATTACAAACCTATAAAATCCATGATTATAGGAAGGAACTTTTGTAGTTGAGATGTGCAATCTTATGCAAAACTTTGACATACATAATAACACATCAGTGAAAGTATTCTATTAAATTAGTCAACATAACTACGTCTTGCTATGTTCACAGGATAAGGCCATTTAGAGCTTGAATTAAAACGTAACACATTTCATTTTAGAGAGTAGGGGTTGAGACAACAGCATGCAGTGTGGAGCTCAGAGGAGGACAATTTTCAGGAGTCTGTTCTCTCCTTCTACTTAGGGCTGTGCCACCAGACAGGCATAGGAACTGGTGAGGCTAAGTGAGCTCAAATCCCGGAAATCTCAGAGACTTGAGAATGGCAAGAGTGGAGCCATTCCCTTCCTGTCTCTGTACCTGTTCTGGAACACGAAACAGTGACACCCAATTGAGAGGCTCATAGGCACTCACTCAGTCATGTAGCGTAGAACCTGGAGATCTTCTCCATGCTCCATCTAGATAGCCTTAACCTTACAGACGATGACCTCCCCTTCCTGGGAGACCCAGCATGGTGGACTATAAGAAATAAATTTATACCCGCCTTCAAATTCTCACTTTTGTAGAATCAACTAATACCAGACAGCTGATGGGAGCTAGACATCCAAGTATTATTGTAATTGTCAATAATACAATAGGGACAGGGGATGTCCCTAAGCACATCCCTTGTGGGGGATCTTCCTGTGGTTTCCTCTTATTTAGATAGCAACTGCCATTGGATAGCCTCACATTTTGCCAAAATGTATTTAAAAGAATTTTGATATCATTATACAAAGAAAATGAACTTTTGCTACAACACCCAAATTTTTAATAGTAAAAGATGTTCTCAAGTATTGTTTAGTGATAGTATTCAGTAAACACATTGGTTCTCAGAAATGTTCAGGGCCTTGGGTGGATCTCATATCTAATAAAAAAAAACAACAACAAGATTTGGCTTTACAGGGATAACAGGACAGAGTAATTCTTTCTCCTGGGCCAACTTTTCAGTTGAGTAAAGTTCAAATGGAGTAATTTTCTGATGGCTCGTTGCTACTTACATCGTGTCTATGGGTAGGCTAACAACACTTTTTATTGGAACCGCTGGCCAGAAGAAGGCTAGGACCACGTGGACTTGCATTTATCCTCTTGACCACCAGTCTCCCTTGCCACTGTAGCTTCTGGCATCTCCTGGAGTCTTTGCATTCGGTCTGTGTCTCTATTTCTCATCTTGTATCTCATGCTCAGGGAAACGAATAGGGCTCAATATCTTCATGGCTTTCTCTTACATTTTCTACTGTGTCTTTGTGAGCCTTTTCATTTTTCACTTTTTCTTGACACAAATTCTCAATTCAAATTGAGTCAGGTGCTTCACTTTCATCTAAGCATGGCGTATTTTTTGAGGCACTAAATAAATAATAAATAATGCCAAGTCTTACTTTTCGGCACTTCTGTGCTGGTAATTTAGCATCAGCATGGGTACCAGATGATGTCATCCCTGTAAGCTTCATCTTTATTACAGCCATGCTAGCATTATTTTTAGCACAGCAGGTGTCAAAAAGGTTTATTTTGAAAGAAAGAAAACATAAAAATGAATTATTTATGTGAGTTAAATCAAAATGTACTTGATATAAATGTTTAATCAGTTTTTCACTAACTTCTTTCCATATGCTGTGCCCTGCTTGATGGTGTGGTTCTAATGGAATTACTAAATATATCTTAATATCTCAGCACATAGCATTATGCAATGGTACTTACACAAGAAGAGCCTTTCAACTTATATTAAACAGGTCAACTGATGAAAAAATATGTGTAACATTCAATGTTTTAGAGAGAATTATGATTCAGTTGGCATAGAAAAATTCAGTAAGTTTGACACTTAAAATGTGCTATGTTGACCATATTTAAAGTTTCTCGTTCCTTCAAAAAGATGAGAAGATTAGAAAATAACTTTAATTTTGACTGTAATTGCAATTTTTCCCCCTGCTTTCATAAGTAATCAGCAGATTTGCTGTTACTCCTGAATGTAAATGTTGCAGAATTAAAATAAAGATTCTAAGAAAGCCTACACCATGACGAAAGAACAATTTTTATACCATGGAAAGAACTGAAAAGCAAAGACAAGACCGGCATTTGAATTCCACACCACCGACTTCTCAAGTGACCTTCAGGAAGATGTTTCCATGACTCCACTCTTTTGTTTCATGCTCACTTGAGAGTAGTGAGCCACAACTCCATATACACCACTTTTTTAGTTATATCAATGTCTGGAAACTTTCTCACAGTTATATGTAGACACTTCACCAACTGAAACCTTCCTCCTTTCAGAGGTATAAGGGTGAGTCACTCAAGCACAGGGACAGACACTAATTTCATGAGAGGGTTCTTAAACTTCATCTGAGCTATACGGGTAATCACCAGCACCTTGACATCATTGAGTATTTGTGCAGGGCACTCTAGGGACCAGGGACAAATCAATGTTCTCGATAGACTATACACAAATTGTCACTGTTTAACTCTGTGAGACAGGAGCCAGCTATTTTCACAATAAATAGTGGAAACACTAGGAAAGGGATTAATTGGTCCAGATACATTTAAGATGGAGTAGTATTTTGTTAGAGAGTCAACTATTAAATCTATGGCAGTAGATTTAGTAAATCTAGTAGGAGATAATAGTGTTTCTAATAACACTCTCAATCTCAAAGGGCATGCAACATACACATGTGGGTACACATATACACATGTGTGTATACACACAGGCACACAGGCACACACCTATACACACACAGAGACACACAAACACACACTAAAAGAGAATCCAAGCATGAGTAGAGCTTTTTGCCTTGAACAATGCAGCAAGTACCTATTTTTACAAAGTTGAAATATTGCGTACCTTCTGCTTACTTCATCTGCAGAAAGTAGAGCACTAGTGCGGGACCATTCAGGGAAAAGCAACTAAATAGATCAAAGAAACTGAAGCTTCCTTAAGAGAATAGACAACAGTGGTGGTAGTCTTTCAACATGGAACATTGACACTCTTCCTGTAGAAGTAGGAGTATTTAACTGCTATTAGAAAGAAGTATCCAAATTTCACAGACTAAGAATTCTTACCCTGGCATAGGAGCAATAGAAGACCATCTTTGAAGTTTGAAAAAAAGTCATTTCAGAAAAAGGAGGACCTCCAATTTAGACTCTCTCTCCACATAATGTCTGGCTGTGGGTCTCTGCATCCGCTCCCATCTGCTGCTGGAGGAAGCCTCTCTGATGTTTACTCGAGAATGCACTGATCTAAGAATATAGCAGAATATCATTAGGAATCATTTCATTGATTTTTTTTCTTTTGGCCAGTTGTGTTTTGTCTATCTTAGTCTCTGCGGTATCCAGTCTCCAGGCATCCAGGCAGTGAGGTCTCCATGGAGTCCCTTTCCCTCAGAGCTCCGCAAGCCCTGTGGAAGGGTGTTGGAGGAAGAAATGATTGTAGAAATCAGAGGAGATGGAGGACACCAGGAGAACATGGCTCACCTAATCAAATAAGCAGGGTTCACATGGATTCAGAGTCTGAAGTGGCAAGCACAGGGCCTACATGGGTCTGTGCCAGGTCCTCCGTATATATGCTATGACCGTTAGCTTGGTGTTTTTGTGGGACTCCTAACAGGGGGAGTAGGTGTGTCTCTGACTCTTTTGCCTATTCTTGGGATTCTTTTCCTCCTGATGGGTTGCTTTGTCCAGCCTTCACATGAGGGCTTTTGCCTTGTCTTACTATATCTTGTTTTGGTTGTGTTTGGTTGATACCCCTGGGAATCTTGCCCTTTTCTGAAGGGCAACTGGGGATGGTGTGCGGTTCTAAGGGAGAGATGAGATAGAGGGACCAGGGAGGATGGAGAGAGGGGAAACTGGTCAGGATATACTGTATGACAGAAGATTCGATTTTTAATAAAAAAGAGTAGTATAGCTTTTTTAAAAAAGTAAATAACTGTAAGGTACACTTTTATAGTGGCCTGTGAAGAACAAAAAAGCTGAGAACTTTGGAAGGATTAAACAGTGATCTGAGTTCTGAATGGAACCCATTTGGTGAAGATAGAAGAACATTTTCCATGGTTAACAACAAAATATCAAGTGTCCTTACTATAGAGCAGTGATAGTGTCCTCAACCCCAAACAATATTGACTTCTTGAAGAATGGGAACGATGGGTTAATAGCAGACAGAAGCACCTGGCAGGCACAGTTATTGCTCTGTGGTATGCAGTGGCCATGGTCAACTGCAAATGAAAGTCCTACTTGACTTCTGGGCACTGCATGCATGGGGTGGAGACCCTATGTATTTGTGTTGGTGAAGTAGTAGTTACACCACCAGAGTAGGTATTGCTAGCAGAATCAAAGGGAAAAAAATCTCAGATTTTTGTTTGGTTTGAACTTTCTAGATATAGTTTTGAAGAGCAGAGCTTATTCTAACCTCTGGTTTTCTACTTAAATCCCTTTGCTCTTCCTTTTCAACAATGGAAAAGCAATAATAGTAAACCATGGCTAATGATGGAACGGACTTAGGAACTGACGAATACTAACCCATTTATATATTGTTCCATTTTATTCACGAGCATTCGTGAAGAGCATGCTTAGCTTCTCTGTTCAACATTCATTCCACTCTATTACTGCTGACAGTGCTCATGCTGGACTGAGAAATATCCCACTTTTATTAGCATGGCCACACATGCCTTCAAGGCCCCACCTGGGCTTTAGGAATAGGGCCAGCCTTGGCTAAGTGATGCATTCCATTCTTTTGGGTGTGGTGGCTAGTTCAGGAATGGGTAAATGATTAACTCGCTCTGGGGACAATGTGTTAGAGGAGCTTATTAAAGTGTCTTGAAGAAGCACTCTCTTTTCCTAAGGTCAGGCTGTACAGGAGTGGGATGAGGCTGGGAAGGGGAGCTTCCTGAGACTCCCAGCAATAAGGCCAGTGCTGAGAAAAGGAGAGGCAGGTGAGAGGGAACAATTCTTACTCAAATACTTCTAATATATTTTTTAATAATATGAAGAAAAATGCATTACTACCAGTTCACAAGTTATTTTTTAAAGGAGTTTCAGAAAATAATATTGAACCATCATCCTACTGTATGTTGATTTTCTTTGGTATTTTTATTTCAACTTTTCTTAGTTTTTTTTTTTTTCTTATTGTTTTCAAGATGGTTGTTTCTTTTTAATTGCATCTCTAACATTTTCTCAAATTCTTTTTCAAGATGGGGTTTCTTTGTGTATAGCCCTGACTGTCCTGGAACTAGCTCTATAGTTCAGGCTGGTTTCAGACCAAGAGATGTGCCTGCCTCTGCCTCCCGAGTGCTGGGATCAAAGGTGTACACCACCACTGCCCATACATGTTGTTAATAAGACATATTTTGAGAGTAGACAAACAATAACCTTAACTTTGGTCTTAAAATTATCGCTAGAATGTTTTTTGTTCATTGTCCTGAGTCATGTGGAGCAAATTCCACAAAACCAGATTAGTTCATATTCACAGCTTCTTCATCTAATGGCTTGTAGAACATTTGGAAATGAGATGTGCATATTTATAGACATTTGTGACATTACTTCTGCATTTAGAAGCTTTTATACCAAATTATAGATTCATGTAAAGGTTATAAATTAGAAGCTTTACAGAAAAATGTCTAAATATTTATGAATTTAACTACATTTAGGAATAAATTTGCAAATTTTACATTTGCTATTTTTTCACATTTATGAGCAAATATGAGTTTTCTAATAATCTATCAAAATGAGTCGACACTCAGAAAAGCACAAACCCCAGATGGAAATGTTGTCTTCATTTGCTCACAGCATTTCCCTACCCCTCAACATTCTCTCTCTCTCTCTCTCTCTCCCTCTCTCTCTCTCTTCTCTCTCTCTCTCTCTCATCTTCCCCATCCCTTTCTTCACCAGAAAAGAAATATGCAAAATTCACTGAAGAGATTTCAGTGCTTCCAACAATCACTGGTATTTATGAGTTGTCAATCACATTATCTCTTTATTTTTAACTCTCTAATCAGTCATCTGTCAACTCTAAGCATTGAGGATAAATGAAATGACACTCTGAATCTCTTAAGTGACTCGACCATACCAGTGATACTACACTTCAGGCAAGCATGCCTGGCATAAAACTGAGGAAATCTACTCAGGGCACACAGCCACAGTCCTTGGAAAGTGGACATACGTAGGAGTCTTAAGCTTCCCTAATTCCAAACACTTTCCTCCTGTGAGCAAAGGGTTAGGAGGGCTTCTGTACTTGCTTGATGTTAGTTGTTCCCTCACTTGCTGACCACCTCACCACACAGCAGCACATGGAGCTCTTGTAGAGAGACTAGCCTGTGGCCAAGCCATTCTAGTGCCATGACTTGCTCACAAGTAGGGTCTTTTTAAGCATCCTCTGGATACCCATTTGACCTGATCATAATGCCCTGGATATGACTAAATTGACAAGCACCATCCTGTTTGTCATCAGCCTTCCACTCCACTCACTCAAACATTCATTGACCTCGGAGACTTTCAGTTAGTAAAGTAGCATCTCGTCATGGTGCTCAGGCTATCAGCATCATTCCCCTTCTTACACAACTAAGGATCCACGAGCTGGTTTTACAATGATCTCTGTAAAAACACCACTGAGCCCCTTGCCTCTTGCTTTCTTTTCATCAGCTCTAATCTCAGTCTTTGTTAAAACCCAATAGCATTTCTGGACATTTCTGGAGACTAAGTTATCTTATAGTGACTATAAGTTCAGAAGCAAAGCATCCGACTGTACTCAGTAGTACTGTCTCACATCATCAACTGCAAAAGCATGTTCCTTCCTTGTATAGTTCTGTCTCACAGTATCTGTACAAAGGTACCATCCAGTCATCATACTGCACAAGTAGATACAGCTCAGAAAAAGTAAAATTATATGTGGAAATGGGCCGGTAAGACTAACTCAGGGATTATCATGAAATACACCAATCAGGAGAGAGATATAAGCAAAGATCTTGTGTGTCTGCTTAATCATTTCAGACACTTTATAGGATTTCTGGGCATCTCTTCCTCTTTCTTTTGATGAAATGGATTGCAGGGAACTGTTTCAGCCACTTTCCTATCACCAAGAGCTCAAGGCCATCTCTGCATGGTGTGCTAACATCATGGTGGATAAATAACAAAACAAATCCTGTGTCTTTTATACTATGTTGAGTTGAATTGTTCAGTTACATTACCTTCCAGGTATATTAGGCAGCAAATACTTTTTATTGTTTCATCTGGCATGAATTCATTTTCATTGTTCAAGGTACCAAAAAAAAAAAAAAATTCAACATTGATAGATAGGCCTCCTGCTGTTACTGTTCCTTCCATTCCCCAAACACTGGGTTTAATTCACCGTTCTTTGATCAAAGGTATATAGAGGGTTGTAGAATAACAGCTTGTTGATTACTAGAAAACCGATTCTGATTCTTTCGTCATTCACTTGCCAGGCTCTAGCTGAACCTGGAATCTCCATCACAAGAGACTTGTATTTGCTTTTTTTTTAGTATAAGCCTTGAATCTGTACTGTAGACAGTAATTAATTGTAAATTTTATACATCATGTTGGTGATGATGACCATGACGATGATGATGATGATAGTAGCCATAACTTGCTACAGATCTATGACAGGATAGGCTTTGTGCATTTTGCCTAAGGGTATACAAATCCAGTAATTATATAGTAAGTATTTTAACTTCTCTGGAGAAGACAGTAAAACGTGATTCTGAACAAGATTAAGTAAATCTATTAGAATAGTGTCATGGATTGAATGGTGACCCCAGAAATGTGCATCCATATCCTGACCCCAGAAACTGAACATAGCATTATTTGAAAAAACTGATTACTGTAGACATAATATGATAAATGGCTCTAGATAAGATCAGCTAGGTTTTAAGATAATATTGAATTCAGTGACATAACTTCTCATGAACCCCCGAGGGAGATGTAAGACATAGACATAGCACACAGTGTTGTGAAGACTGCTGGGGATTGCTATGATGCCCACAGCAGCTAGGTGGTACTCCCTTTCCTGGCTACCCAGACTTGGATAAGGCAAGAGGAGATGCTCCTCCAGAGCCTCCAGAAAAATTCAAGCCTGCCAAAAATCTTGATTTTCGTACTGCTGTCCCCCAGAAGTGTGCAAGGATGTTTTTCCTTGTTTTAAGCCACCCCGTGTGTGGTAATGTGTATTGCAGCCCTGGGATATTAGTAAAAACATTTAAATTAAAATACAAGAGTGGCAGAGTCTTAGGAGTAGATACTTTTATCAAAGTATCACATTGAATAGATTCTACTTGAAAAGTAAACTCTAAACACCTATAAATAAGAGAAGTGGGTATTCATTGAGGTTATAGAAGTGCCAGCATAGAAACATTGTGACACAGGTTAAGTGCAAGAGAAGTCTACAGAAGCCTTTCACACAGGACAAGAATTCTGAATATACCAGCTAGATGTCTGCCTCAAGTCAAGAGAATTCATACTTCAGAAGCATGTTGTATACATTATTAGTTGCATTATTTGTGCATTATTCATGAGTAAATAGAGACAAACAAGCACCTAGTGTTTTCATTGTCTTTTCAAGGAACATAAACATCTGTTTTTAGAAAATCAACTCTAAAGTATTGAGCCTGATCACAGCTTTCCATCACACGTTATTGAAATTTTTTTTAAACAGTAAAAAAAATGAGAGACTTGGGCGGGGCCATCCACAGCGTATGTGCACCTTTATACAGATGCCTGAACCAGGAAAGAGGCAAGCTCCACTTGCCCTTGTTGCTGCTTCCATGGGCTCTTTTGCATACAGCGAATGGAACAGATGTCCAAGGAGACCTCAGAGCTGGTATCAGACTTAGATCAAAACCTCAGTAAGTATGAAGTCTATAGCGGGGGCCCTGACTTTGAATTCCATGTTTCCATGACAGCAGTGGCATCTTAAGTGGCTTCAGGCTTTGCGGTCAAAAGGCATTTAAGCTGTTAGAGGTGACAACCATGGTTGGTATCCTGCAGCAGGCCAAGCAGGTAACTTCAGAAATGGCACAGAAGACAGACTCATCCTCCCTAAGCCAACATGACACCTATATGATTCTCAAGACCCCATGTAGAATATAACACCATTGGAAAAGTCATTACAAGTTTTTTCTTTTTTGTGTATGTGTTTTCTCTTTTCTTTTTAATTAAAGAATTTTTCATACAATGTATTTTTAATTATATCTCAACATGACAACATCAGAATATTAGAGTAAGTCCAGAGTCCTTCAAAGTGTGGGCCCTGTGGACAGTGGAGCTTCTAAAGTGACACAGCCAGGAAGCCACTGGAAGCATCTGGCTCAGATCTTACCTGGGGTTTCTCAAACTCACTTAGGTTGGAATAGAAGTGAGAAGCTGGCTCCATCGTACTTCTTGAGCAGCAGGGGCATTTGACAAGCAGGCAACTGCATTTGTACCGTGTTAAGGTTATCACCTAGAAACGTAAATGCTTCCACAAAATACATTACTGCAATGATCTCTTTAATAAGGAGGTATGAAGGAAATCCATTCATTTGCGTCAACATTCCATCCATGTGCACATTAGCATAAACAATGGCTTCTATGAGAAGAAATGGGTGGGGCATATTCAATTCTGCTGCTTCAGGGAAGGCCACAACTTATTTAAGCCTACCCTCTGCATTTGGGAGGTTGGAAGATGGCAGCTGTGTCTGAACTGCTGCTTGGACATCTGCTCCCCACTGTGTGTACAAGTGAAAAGTATTTTCAAAGATGATGAAAGGTAATTACATGAGAATAGTTTACAGCTAAACAGAGAACCTCTGTGCTAAACTGTGTGTTTTACGACACGATACTTCTGGAGCTTTCTAAGCTCCAGAGCAGAAGTGTGATGTAGCATCCATTTTGCATGGCACATCTTGCAGACCCGTGTTCCGTGAAATAAATCCACTTTATGAAGTGTTCCTTCACGTGAAATTGGATGATAGGCAGCGTGCCACCGAGGGCATTTTTATGCTTCCTAAGTTCAGGCACACTTGTTTAAAAGCTTTTGCCTACATAGGAACTTCTGATTTGGCAGTTGCTTGTAGGGGTCTTCCTCAAGACCCAGGCGCAAGTTGGCACACCTGCTCTCTCAGTGTCCTGACATTTGGTATCCAGCATTCACCAGAGGAGCAAATTATGGCTCTGTGGATGAAAAGCATTCTCTGCTAATCTTAGCTGTGGGGTTAATACTGTTGTGGGGACTCTTTCTGCAGTTTATGGCAATGTGCACTGTTCAAAGATCCATCTAAACTCAAAATGAGGCTCCCTGAGTCTCTGCCTTGGAACCTCCAACACCATAGGAGCTGGCAATGTGCCTGGCTGCTCCTGTGTGGCCCAAGGCAAGCCACTGCATTCACTAAAACAAGTGGCTGCTGTGCTTGTCCTAATTTTAAATACACCGTGGAGCCGATAGGGACTTACAGTTTGATTGATAACTGTTTAGTTTGAGTCAAAAGTAACTGAGTTTCCATTCCACTACCCTCAAAAAACCCACCAGGCTAGATGAACCGTATTCAACATGCAGGTGCCAAAACATCCACAACACTTGAGGCTCTGAGACTTGGCAGGTCTATGGGAAGGCTGCATGAGGGGACTAGACAGCTAAGTTCCAGGAGGCCAAGGTAGATAAATACAAGTGTCATCTATGAATGAACAAATAGATGTGGATACTGTGTAAGAGTAATACAAAGGGACGTTAAATCACAGGTGTGTGAGTGTTAAATATGGATGATGATTAAAAAACATATCAAATTCAATGCATGAAGTTCAAACTCACCTTCCCTTGTTGATCTAACTCCTAAATCGCTTGGTAAATTACACAAATGAGTCTCATTAATTCCTTAGCACTTTCAAAGGAAAAAAGAGAGAAAACATCAACTAGGTTTAATTTAGATAATGTCTTCTCATTGAAAGAGCCCATTATTTTTAATTGTGTCAGTCTCTTGAATAACATTAGCCACACTTTTGGCAATTTCCAAGGAAAACAAGGCTGCTACAAGCTTTCGTCAACTACTACTATTGAAACTCCTGTGGTATTAGCATCTTATTACCCATTTACTTTTTTAACACACACACACATACGTGCACACACACACACACACACAGAGAGAGAGAGAGAGAGAGAGAGAGAGAGAGAGAGAGACAGAGGTGGTTGAGCTTCTACCTGCTACCAAGAATTCTAACAAAATGGAAAAACTTCCAAGCTATTGTTGCTAATTAGAGCTCAGGTACATGTGTCTAAAGTTCTTTGCTGTCAGGTGTGGAGGAACTGTGGCCTCTGTTACTGCAAGCCTCATTCTTTGTTCCTCACTTCCCACGCCCTACATTGACAATGCATCTTGGATCACATTTCCCAGTTCCTGAACATATGACGATCCACTGAAGTAGCAATTGAAGTGAAAGGATCTCAGCCTTCCTCAGCTCTTCTAGTTTATTCTTATCAATTGTCTTAGGACATCCATTTCTTTTTCCTTCAGTAACCTATGAGTTTCTGATCTAGTCTTCCCAAGTCCCTCTTCTTTTCATATTAATCTCCCTGCTGTATCAGAGTTTTTATTCATTTAAATTTTTTTGAGAATTTCATACATGAGTGGTATATTTACATCATTTCACCCCTCCCTCTTCCTCTCCTACTCCATCCATGCCCCAGCTCTGTCTCATATTACTGATCTATTCTTTATTTATTATGCCTATCAGAAGCTTGCCCCTGCAGAAAACTTATTATCCTTCGAGAGGGTGAAACTTGTAAGGTTTTCTCCATCCTCATTGGCATGTCAGCTGGCATTGTCGTTGCTGAGATTTTGTTTAGGCAGCTATATTTGGGGGATTTTATATGTGTAGTTTCCCTGTCATAGATAGATGACATAATGTCACAATAGAGACCCTGGTCCCCTGGATCTTACAATCTTCCTGGTCTGTCTTCTGGGATGTTCCCTGAGCAATTGGCATTGAGCACTGCAGGTTTTTACCTGCATTTTGACCAATTGTGGATCTCTATAATGGTCAATGTCTGTGGCAGAAAGAAGCATCATTACTGAGGGGTGACAACTACAGTTTTCTCTGTGTATAAGGATAAGTAATTAGAATACTATTAAGAATTATCTTGGTGTAGAAATTAACAGTAGCAGGATTTCCTGTAGGATTCATGATGTCACCATCAGTGTGTGATTTTCTAGGTTTTAGTATCACATCTGAATTCCTGTCTATTGAGCAAGCCTTTCTATTGAAAGGTTAAATAGACAACTGTTGGTTACCCCCGTGTAGAAGCACAATGTTTGCACCTTAAGGATTATGTAGCCATGCTAATCATTACTGTCATTTGTAGATTTTACACTTAGGCAGGACTAATGACTACTTTTCTTCCTTGGCAACTGGCATAGAACCTTCTGACAGTATGAGAGCTAGTTCTTAAAGATGAGGCTTCCAAGTAGGTTCTAGACCAATTCCTTCCAGTCCTGTGTCTGAAGTATCTGTTCAAAGGTCACTATACTAACCATTTCCTTTGAGGTCCAAGGGCTACCCTGGCAACAACTCAAAAGGTTTCCCAGGTCAGGTACTAGAGGTTTTTTAAAGATCATCTATGAATCTTATGATCATCTTAAAATGAGTGAATACAGCCCTACGGGGTTTGTTCCTTGATCGGCAGACTAGAAGGCTTGCCTTCATAACAGAGGATGGAAGTGGTAGCTAGCCTGCTATACTTTTTTCCAAAATTCTTTAGAGAGCTAAACATAGAAGACATAGAAATGGAAAGGAAGCAATCCAGTCTGGAAATGTATATTTGAATCGATGGTATTTAATCAGTAGAGCTCCAGGTCATTTGGTACCGAGGAATAGTAGGATCCCAGGACAAGTGTCAGTGGGTAATTTTCCTCACATGTAAAAACAAAAACATAGGAGAAGGAATTTTTAAATTGTGAAATCCAAGACTCTACATAAAGTTAATGATCAGGATTGGTGAAATTGCATAGCAGCTTGGCTTTTCTGTGTGCAAGGAACTGGATCAGTGGTTCTCAATCTTCCCAATGCCCCTTAATATAATTCCCCATGTTTTGGTGAACCACAACAATCAAATCATTTTTGTTATTACTTCATAATTGTAATTTGCAACTGTTATGAATTGCAATATAAATATTTTTTGAAAGAGAGGTTTGCCAAAGGGGTCAAGAACCCCCAGGTTGAGAACCACTGAAATAACAAGTCATAGCAGAAACCAAACATAACCAACAGTACAATGCTTTCAAGATGGATTTAACAATGGATGTGTAGCCTCTGGTGACCTTACCTACATTTTCCCTCTCTGTTCTGTCAAGAAGATCAAGGTTGACCACTTTACATAGCTGATAAATACAGGAGCTACGGAGTTGGGCCAATGTGGCTTGTACAATAGGTTCAGAAGCCTGAGGTTGGCACACAGTAGTCTTGCAGGAAATACATGTTACAATAAAATTGAATCTCTTATGAAAGCCTAGTATGCTTTTTTGCAATAGTAAATCTCAATATCTCTGTGCTCTTTATTTCCACTGTAAAATAATAATAATGGAACTGTTTACCCTATGGACTTGCTTTATAAATATGGTGTAATAACTCAAGGAACCCCTGACCATGGTAAGTTCATGGAAAATGGTGACTACTGCCAGGTGAATTGTCGTAACTATTTTCTGAGCTGTTTCCCTTTAGTGCTTTTCGTCTACCCAACAACAGTTTTGCAGTAGGCAATGAATTCAGGCCAATGACTTTGCTGAAAGTGGAAATGCCTGGCCTTGCTGAAGGAAGCTGTCAGATCCTGAAAAGCCTATTGTGCTTGCAAAACTGCCGGCCATTTCCACTCTCCACCTTGGAGTCTGCACCCTTTGTTTCTCCTTCAAGTGTGTAATACTCAGATCAAAGCATTCTTGTCCCGATTATCCTCTAAAGCACATCATATCTGTGGGTTAATAGTTGAAGGTCACCAGCCTCCCTCTTTCTGCACCTTGTCTTCAGCATGCTTCTTAGAGGCTAAGGTCCCAGCTGGAGTGGGGGAAGCTGCAGCCAGCATGCTGTCTGTGCTCCCAGCAGATGTAAAAAGCTTGGTGCAGTGATCTGGGTGCACCTGTTGCTTTGCCACCATCTGTTAGCCAAAATGTTAAAGAACCACACCCTCCGAAGGCCAGCTGAGGAGAACTTAATCTCTCCTTCCCAGGCCTCCCAATATAAGCTACTGATCACATTTTACAAAAGAAGAGACGCAAACACAAAAGGGAGTGACTGAACCTCACTGGGGGAAAGCTAATCTGCTGTGGCGACTGCGGGGGTTTTCTGCACTAAAAGGAAGGGGCATTAAAAAGTAAACCTAGATAGTTATCACCTGATAAGAAACCCTGCTGTAAACTGCTATTTCCTTAAAGGAAGATATTAGTTTCACATGGATACTAGTATTAAAGGGAATGACGTAGTAATGGTATTTGGAGATATGACAGGGGACCCAATATCTGTTTTCTCTGAAGGATGCATAACTGGAATGTAAGGGCAGCATATAACTTCCAGTGAACTCAAGAACACGCTTCTTTTCTTCTACACTTTCAAATGGCTGGAGGATGAAAAGGATAAACAATTATAACCGAGTTTAGCCACTGGAGTCTCAAGGATTAGACAAGCACTCCTCTAAGGAAACAAAAATCCACTTGACCTTTATCAGACCTCAAGGCAGGCTTCACCAGGTGGTTATTCCATCCTCACTGTCAGCATCACTGAGCACAAAACAGTTTCATACTCCAAGGATTAAGGAACACGGGCCAGTGTACTGGTGAGTGTCATTGCAAAGTTAGGAACTATCTTGTCAGATGGATGCCAAATACTTATTTATAAAGGCAATTTGGGAGGGCGGGTGCTTGTATACAATGACTAATTCAAATATTCTTGAGACATAAAATTGAACAGCTAGAAGACATATCAATTTTATTGAACATATATAATAAGGGCTGAAGGCGTAGCTAAATTGGTAGGCTCCTTGGGTAGGAGGAAGTCCTGGGGTTGATCCACAGCATCCTATATATTGGCTGTGGATAGCCATTTCTGTAATCCTACGATTTGGAATCTATAGGCGAGAGGATTAGTAACTCAAGACCATCCTTAGCTAACTAGTGAATTCAAGGCCAGCTTGAGATTCATGAGACCCTGTCATTACATACATATTAATCTATAATAAGTGAGCAAATGTTAGCAGACATTCTGATCTTTGTAAAGATTAAACAGAGAGCGAGAAACAGGCTTTCTTCCAAAGTTGTAAAATAGAAACAATTTGTTTTATAATTTGAGAGTTTAAAAATATCCCTTCATTTAAAAATGACTGTGTCTAGCCAATGATTGGCTTCTTACGTATAAAAACTCACTAGCCAAATCTTTGGCGTGGCCCCAGAGCTTTCACAATGATTCTTTGCCCTGTCTTCTTTCTTACCTAACCGCTATCCAACAATCCTCCAGGAATAGTGAATAGAATTAACATCTCTCTGCCAATCCCATTAGTGTGCTGTTAAATTAATGGGTTCATTTCTGCCCTCAAGCAAGAGATGGATTATAATCTTGAGACAAGCTACCTTTAGGCAGTAGGCAATCACTTTAAAAACCTGCAAGCAAGCAACATATGGCATAGTGCACAATATGAAAGTGTGTGAGAAGTACAGGTTTCCACCCTGGATGATACAGGCCCAGTTTTAAATAAAACATAGCGTCATCTGGCTCATGCTTAAACACAGAAATTGGAATGATTGGCCATACTGCCATTTTCAAAACAATAGCTAACGGTTTGCACATGTGCTGTTTACAAATCCACAGCCTGTAAACTCAGCCACCAACCACAACTTTGCAAAGGTAAATGACAGCTTGAAAAATCTCAAGTTCCCAGAACTCTTGGGATTTCCTAACACCTCTCTCCTTCTTTCATTCTCTTTCATTCATTCTTTCTTCTCACCCCCTCCAGAGTTCCCACCCCCAATCTAATTATAGACACAACAGAGCCACCTCTGCTGGAGCATGCGTAACCATAACTGAGTCAACCCCCCCCCCCCCCCGACACATATTCCTGCTGTTGAGACCAGCTGGGATGTATTAGTCATGCTGAAGCACATCATGTAACACCGCAAAATATCAGGCAGCCCAGTGTCATGGGAAAAGAGAATCTACTTCATTATCTAGCCAGGGAAAGGAAAAAGAGCTGCCATGTAAATAGGGCTGGTCTTTCCTTCTGTGCTGTTAATATTTTATTGATATCATCAATAAGATTCTGAGGAAAATGGGATATGAGCAGTCATCGTTGGTAATACTGACACACCTATGTGCACTGGTTCGTATCTACCCTTGCTCTTAACACACAGTTTCTGTAAATGTCAAGGACTTTTAGTTTTATATGCAGGGCAAAAGATACTATCGTTAGAGTAGAAATGGTCCCCATTCTCTGTTTCAAATTGTCATAGTGCCAAAAGACATTACTTTGAAAATTCCAAAAGAAAACTAAATAGTGGCTTGTGTCACTGTTTCTTAATCTTTAACACACAGCAAATAATATGCGTGTCCTATTGGGTGTTTCATTGTTATTGTTGTTGTTGTTGTTGTTGTTGGGGGTTTGTTTTATTTTGTTTTACTGATTCAGTGGCCTAAAACAGATTTCTGTTCTTTTGTTATGATTTTGACACAGGGATTCACCACTTAGTTCAGGCTGTTCTTGAACCCACAACCCTCTTGCTTTGCATCCTAAGTGCCAGAATTACAGACGTGTAACATCACATATGTCCAAAAGTCTGTATTATTAATGAATGTCAAGGTGATATTGATACTGTTGATCCCCAAACCACACTTTAACTAGCAAAATTGTATTAAAAGGCATTCAAGATAGATAACTTAGGGGATACTGTTGCCTAGAGCTCCTGGGCATCAGCATCAATTCAAAGCTGATCAGAATAATCAGAAAATACTGATGTTTGAGTATTGATTGCCTCCATCTAAACTCATAGTAAGGTTGGGGCTTTATTGTGAATGTGTTGAGATGTGGCTTCGTCCACTGCTTCTTTGTCCTGCTCTACTATAATAGGATGTATCAGGAAGCTCACCTGTGGATTCTTTATCCTTGGATCTCAAAAACAGTGGCATAATATATCTCATTCCTTTACAAAGTACCCAGCCACAGGCCGATATCAGCAGATATATCAGTACAAAACAGATTCTAACAGGACCAGGATGATAAAAAGGGAGGAAACCCTTCAGAATTTGCACATGGGCAGAAAGAGGAATATCCCTACATCAAACATTAGCAAGAATCAAGTAATATGCTTACGTTGGGTTTTATTTTATTTTGTATTCTATGCTGGGCCAACTTGTGGGTTTCAATATCTTCTTGAGGGGGCCTGATGTTGGCATCTCAGGTATTTTAAGAAGAAAAGGAGACATACAAAGAAGATTTTCATAAACAAGAAAATACAATGGAACAGGCAATGGAATCGAAATCTGATTCTGGCATGGTAACTGTATCCAAGGTGGTAGACATAAACCTTTGAAGATGGAGGAACAGCATGCCCTTCTGAGCAGAGGCAAGCCTGGGAAGGAAGGGTGTGGCACAGGCTCTCATTACTCCTTGAGTAACTGATGGCTCCTAGATCACCTTCCAGTTTACTCAACATCACTACTAATGAAAGCCAGAAAATACATTCTTATTATACAATTGTTTGGTAGTAGGACACCATATTAAAATTTCCTGAAACTTAAAAATGACAGGAGATGCTCTTCACCATGGAGCTAAGAAACACAAAGATTTATGGCTTCCCATGGTGAAATTAAACATTATTACCTCTAAATTAAACCAAACTAAGCTAAGCTAAGATAAACTACACTAAACTACACTGAACTCCTCTAAACTAAGCGTTTTCACCTCTCAAAAGTTGAGAAACTACAGTAATCCACCTCTTGTTATTTCTGAAATTATATTCTGAAGTGTAGTCCCAGGGTTACAAGGGCAAATTATCACAAACACAGTGGCTAGGGTTCTGAGTAGTGTTCAGCATCCTTGACCTGCAGCTGCATCACCTTCTCTCCCACTCTGTTGCTTAGGATTTGTTGGGTATTTTTTCTCAACATACAGCAATGACACAGTTAGGGTCCCTCCTAATCTTTCAAGGTCCCATCTTACCTTCCTGCATCTGAAAAGCCTAATTTTCAAACACATTTACATTTAGAGATACAAGGAGTTTAGGGCTCAACGTATGTTTCCCTTCTAAAGGTTTATTAATTCATTTGTTCTTTGACGACTTCATATATGTAAATAATGTATTACAATCTCTCTCATTTCCCATCCTTTTCTATATCTCCTTGCCATTAGCCCCATCTCTTCCTTACAAACCATCTTTCCACAATCTCATCAATTTGTTTCGCCTGTCTATTTGCGATCCCCTGCTTTGAAGTTGTATGACCATGAACTTGGAACTATTGGTGGGAGACTGGTGGGATCACTAGTGGGTACCCAAGGGAAGGCATTGACTTGCCTATTCCCCTACTCAGAATCTTTCAGTAGCCAATAGTTCAACACAGAGAAGTAAGGTTTCATGAGTCCCTCCCACATCCATGACTCAGATCCTATGTAACCCACCACAGGTTGCAGCATAGATGTCCTTGTACTTTGTTGTAAATTACCATTTAAAAATAGCACTTTAAACATTTTCCTTGCTAATAAAAGCCAACGTGACTGTCCTTTAAGACAGAAGAATTGTAATTATAGCAGACAAACAAAACTTAGGTAACTTTAGACTTTAAAAAATTGACAAGTAAAGCCTGTACATATTTATAGTATGTTATACAGTGCTTTGTACTACATGCCATATGTATGCATATGTGATGGACACTAAAAACCTATGATACTCACAATTTTCATGTGGGTAGTACAAATGCCCTGAAGTGGCTCCTGCCTGAGAGAAATTATTTTCTGAAGAACACCTTTCCAGGTCTCCTTGCCCCTAAGCGATGCCACTACAATCCATGTTTATGGGTTCAGCCAGAAAAAAATTAAAAAAATTAAAGTTACCACGTACATAACCAATATTCTAATGCTTTGCTTTCTTTTAGAGCCAATGCAATTCAAAGCGTTTACTCTTAGAAGACATGATGCGCCTCTATCTGTCTTTGCTCATTTGTGGTTAACAACCACTACAGGAAACTCATAGACTATGACCTCATACAGACACCATATTGCAAGTCTCTTCAAGACAGATATTGTCCCATTATTTTGATTTTTCCTTCTGTTATTAAAAGTGCATTCTCCTGAATATGGGTTGAATGTTTTCTCCTAGCAACTGAAACGGAGTCATTCTGAAAGCAAAATAAAACATATCTACTTATGATCAGACCACAGATGAGTGACTATCTATTGATGCCATAACAAAGGGTTCTCAGCAAAGAGGACTGATATCTTATAAGGTGTTATTAACATAAAACATTCAACAAACAGTTATACATAATAGCGAACTGACACTCTGGATCCAATTTCCAAGCGGTTAAATCTGGATGTTCAGAATGCGGATGGAGTGGTAGCCTTCACTTGTGTAAAGCCCTGACTCTACCTCCAGATCAGAAAAAATGAATCCAAAAAAATAGAGTAAGCTCCACATGTTTTTCCGGAGTGATTGCAAGTCACTTGGAAGTCCTGACATTAGCTAAATCTGCATGCTCAACTATGAGATGTTAACTTAGCAGCTACCTGTACTCTGACCCTACAGCAAACTGGAGAAAAGATAAGAAAATCTGATATGAAATCACTCTGCCTTAATATCATCCCGGAATCCTTTCTTGAACCTCTCTTCCCCAACACAACCACATCTATGCAGAAGGAATCAAGAAAGAATCCTCCTCCTGGTTAAGATTCAGAAACTCGTCTTGAACTTAAAACCAGCAAATGTCAGCAGTTTCATGTTAGTTTGTCCTAATGTTCTCAGAAATCTAAACTATGGTGTGCTGCCACATTTAAAATTCTTCTCTGCTTGCTGCCGTCCCTAATAATATCCTGGCCATGTACCTTCATCTATATTCATGAGGGTGCAGATGCAGCCAAATTAGAGGCAGCAAATACAATCTGGCTTCCTTTAAACATTTTTTTTTTTTTTGACCAAAAAAAAAAGTTTTATTAAAAAAAAAAAAGAAAGAAAGAAAGAAAAAAGAAACCCAGACAGATTTAAATTCAGCAGGACCAGTTGGAGGAGCCTCTTACAAATGCACATCTGGCTTGATGGGGACTGACAAATCAAAAGTCAGGGAGAAACTTCCCGATCATCTGAGCCCTTGCCACCCGATTAGCAGAAGAAAACCAGGGCAGATGGAGGGAGACGTAGCAGTTCGGAGGGAACAGATGGCCACTACGAACTTGATATATGAAATTAATAACACTTTCTCAAATACAATTAGTAACAGGAATACATTACCTGAATTTTCATCACTGTGAGCAAGCTGACATTAAACGAGGTTTTTCAGATTAACAGTTGAGGTGGCATTGATATTTGGAGGGGAAATAAAAAATATATAGCAATCTGAGAAAACTCTTGCTTCCTGGTGCCATCGATCATGCCGTTACAATGTCTGAAAGGAAAATCACCATTCGAAGAAATTCTGTATTTAAATTTTGCTAATTGGGATTTTTTTCTAATGTAGCCATTTGGGCCACATACGGCATGCAATCCTTGGGAGCCTCACAGATGTAGGCAGCATCTACTTCCCTAAGTGAATTGTCCTTCAGGAAAAAATTAAGAACCATAAATCTCCTTATAGAGGAACTGAGGGAAGAGGCAAACAGAATCTAGAAGCCAGCGCTGAGGGGTTTTTTTGTTTCATGTTTTCTTTGAAAAATAAGTAATTCTTGGAGAAAATCCTTCAGCTTTTTAATCATATGATGTCCAGTCTCTAGGATGGGCAAAAGGCTTAAGCTATACATGTAGTCAATCCAAATATTTTTAATTCAAAATGCATTAGGATGACACTTTGAATTGTGTTAACTGGCCCTCTGGGAAGCTGGACCCTCCATAAGCTTAGGAAGTCAGCCCCAAGTGCACACACATCTGAGACTCCTGATGAGACATGACAAGGACAGAGCCTCCCTGAATGAAGTGCAGCTTTGGCCCCTGTGGGAGGTGGAGGCAATCTTGTGTATTAGAAGATCCAGCTGCATGTGCATGGTCTATCTTGTTGCAGGCAGAGCACATGAGTGTTTGGGTAAGATTTGCCATAGGTGAGGGCCTGTGGGTAATAGGCAGAGGCACTCACACTGGACATGATACAGAGCTGCAATATGCATCCACGCTAGCCATATGCACTTCTCCAGGATAGCAAGAGGAAGTTCTCCCAAGTCCCAGGAGGCAAATCATTAGGTCTGCTACAACACAGGGAAGGCCATGACAGCTGGTAGCTGCAGAAATAACCAGCCTGGAAAAGTGAGGACATTTCCTGTCTCCTGAAAAAGAATAACCCTGGTTAATCAGATAAATGAAGTTACGAAAAGGCTTTTCTCTGTAGTGAAACTAGCACCCTTCTGTCCATATCTCCAGAGAGAGAGACAAGCTCCCTTCTCCCAGTCCATCCAGAAATATACACAATAGATAGTAGCCCAAATGAGTATAGCCAGAGAAGCAAAGATGGGAGGATGCAGAGTACTGGACCGAGCTTTACATGATAATTATAAGTGGTATTCAAATTGGTTTTATGTCTTCAGTTGAAAAGCCCATTATCAGAGATACTTTAGATAAGTCACTTCCTAAACATTCTACAGCCTTGGAGTTGTCACTGGTGAGATACGAACTTGGATTTTAGAGACTAACTAGCAGATTTCTAGATGTTTTATTATATTAAAAATGTGAGGGTTGTGTCTATATAAGTTTTGTAAACTCTTTCAGGTTGTAGTGACTCGATCATTATTAATCAAGAAAAATGAAAGACAGTTTCTATAAGGCTTAACATTAGATCTTCCTAAAGGTTTCTATCTACTCTTAGGTGAAGGGATATTTCTTTTCGCAGTGAACATATTTCACATGATTTCTGAACCAAAATTAAGACCATCGCACATGTTTAAGTGAGATTATGGGTAAGTCCAGTTTCTAGAGTTGCCTATATTTCTTAAAGTTCCAACAGAAGTCCATCTGACATCCTAATTTGAATATAGTTTGTTTATTTCAAGGGGGTTAGAAAGTCAGATGCGATGACTCACACTTATAATGTCAGTACTTGGGAGGTTGGGTCAGAAAGGCTATCAGGGGTAATATAACAAGACACTGTCTCAAAAAGTAGCCATATAAAACAAAATGGTGTCCAATAAATGTCACCTTCTCAAGTCAGTTGGCACCAAGAATGGATATTGCCTGATCTCATGAGAAAACTCTTGGAGCCTGGGGTAACTCAGTCACTTTAGAATTAATACAGTGAATACTGGAGGAGTATACTGCATCTTCATGCAACAGCTTCAGTCAGTCATTAGTTAAGGGCTTCTCTTGGGGATTATTAACTCCATTGTACTTCTGGCCTGTGCAGGTGGCCAAACCGAAGTCCCGAGAAGCAAGAGAAATTCTCAGGCAAAAAGGACCATGTTTTAGAAGTTGAGTTTCTTCTTCTCTAAGTGATAAGACCGAGAACCCCTGGTGGCATCTCCTGTATCTTATAACGATAAAACTTTTATTTTTTTCAATAATTCCTTGCCCAGTAGGTGCCTGTTCTTGTACTGGATGACGTGCAACTTAATCTGTGTTATCCTCTCACCTCGGGGAACAGTTAGAATCAACAGGGTATCCAGATGTCAAGCAGCTGTTCCCGCCCCAAAGTAGAAATGCCTGTACCAAAGAAAGAACAGTCGTTCTGCTCCAATCCTTCTAAACACCCTCAGTGTTTGCTGAAGTGCTTCTGGTGTCCCCGAAGAAATCACTTCCTTTCTCTGAATGTCCCTCCCTCCATAGCTGGCTTTACTCATTCTGGAAATTAGGTATGAAGCACCAGAAGAGACAGAAGCTACTCTAAGGATCCATTTAACACTGAGTGAGGGGAGGCAACTGATCTAACCTTCCCTGCTTCTTGTTATCCCTCCCCTGGGGCTGAAAACTGGTAGTTCAGGATGAAATACAATTAGACTCTCCTTTCACAACGCTTAGAATGCAAAGGAAATCCTCTTCTTTGTCGACGTATAAATGCAAGAGAGCTAGTAAGCAGGTCATCTAAGTGGAGGGTCTTTAAGCAAGCCATTTGATAGTGTCTTCTGCTATCCCTTGATACTGACAGCCAGCCTGTCTTTCAGAAAAGGCCACAGCAAGCTTGACGCGACTGATCTGTGTGCTGTAAGCCTCATCTGTTCTATAACCTCATTAGCTGTGAGTGCTACGGGGCTCAGGTGTCACTCAGAGACTTGTCTCAAGGACCTCCTAAATACGAATAGCTGTAGGACCTCTTAGCAATTACTTTACTCTCTAGCTTTGATCCATAAGATTTGGCCATTATTTTCTTATTCAAAAAAAGTGTTTATCGAGCCTGTCTCAGGACTAGGAGCTGGACCAAGTAACATTTGAGTTGAAAGATTCCCCTAGAAAGTTTACATAGTTGCCAAGTGAGTCAGAAAAAAAAGCTGAGGAATTCAGATTTTAAGAAAGATTGGTAGAATCATTCTCCTTGGATAATGTTCCCTGAGCATTAGGTGTCTGAGTTTCATTTTACATGGTCCCAAAACCCCAAGGTCACTTTTTCTCTCAATTTTGATCACTGTGGATCTCTGTAATAGCATTAACATGTTGCAAAAGTAGTATCCTTGATGAAGGCATAAATATAAGTATTTAGAATACAGTTAGAAGTTACAGTTTGTTAGGAAAATGGCCGTAGTGGACTCTCTGCTAGAGTCTCTGATCTCTCTAGCCAAGAGGAATTGGCTAGCTTTATGGTTCATGAACACACTTCTATTGAATGGACTTCACATCTGATCAGACAGCTGTTGGTTAGCCCTGGGACAGAAATGCCACTACTGCACTAAACGAGCTATCTTACTAGTCAAGTCATGGTTCATAGACATTAAAGCTGGGTAGGACTACAGATGGTTTCCCTGTTTGCAGCTTCCATAGTGTCTTCTGACAGTATCAGAGCTAATCCTCAGGGAGGTTTCCAGTCAGTTCCAAGCCTAGCTCAACCCTTCCATGTTTTGTGTCTGAAGGATGTGGTGCCTTCAGCAATAGGGTCTTACTTCCAAGTTCTGTGAGGCAAGCAAGCTAATGGCAATAGCCTATATTATTTTGTGGGCTTCTTGGATTCCGTTGGCCTACAACTTGCAGGGACTTTTTTTTGGCACAGGTGTTTTAGTCAGATAGTACATCGCCTAGTTTAAGGGGCGCTTATCACCTTTGTAGCATACGACATTTTATATATATGCTCTCACTCCTCATCAGAGAAACTCGTTTTTGCAACAGCTAACAGCTACTATTGAGATCCACAACTAGCCACATTGCAGAGAATATGGAAGAGAAAGATTACAAATGCTAGAAGGCCATTATTAGGTTGCAAACCCTGGACAAATGGCAGAAGTGCCTATTTAACGTGTTGAAGCTAACGACGCTGGCTGCCAGGTTCTTCAGCTTCCCTCAGGTCTACCCTTGGGCTGGACTGCTTTTCCCTCTAGAATCCAACCATTTTGGTAATCCATTCACTTTGGGGCTCCTGGCTGCTGCTCCAGGTTCCCCTCTCTCACCACCCTCACACCCCCTACATGGTCCAGCTCAGTCTGATCATGTCCACTCTGGACTCTCCCAGATGTCTCTGCATCTAATCATACTTGCCCTGTTATCCAAAATAAATCTTATGCCCCACAAGACCTAGGAGCAGTCATGTTCTTTCCTTTTTTTTTTTTTCCTTTCATTCAACCATGACACTGTTGACAATATCTTCTAAAGAAGGCAGGGAAGCTGTACTCCTGAAATTTCACAATGCTGATGCTGAAAGAAGACCTGCATAATGATAACATGAGTTGACATGGCAACTGGACAAAGACATTTTCACAAAATCTTGCCCCTGGATTAAGAGCTATGGGCAGTCAATGGCAGCTGATCAAGAATCAGTTTTCTACAGGAATGAGCTCCCTAGTAAGTTATCTCTAAACATACGTACGTACCAGCAATCCAAATTGAACTCAGTAGGGTGTGTAGGTGTGTGTGTGTGTGTGCGTGTGTGTGTGTGTGTGTGAGAGAGAGAGAGAGAGAGAGAGAGAGAGAGA
>JADRCH010000077.1:10949238-11100130 GCA_019843965.1 Rhynchomys soricoides
AGAGAGAGAGAGAGAGAGAGAGAGAGAGAGAGAGAGAGAGAGAGAGAGCTGTATGTAACAATAATAATTAAAGAAGCAGATGCGGTGAATTTGAAAAAGGAGGAGATACGGGTCAAATTGAATAGGAAAAAAGTAAGGGTGACCATGTAAATAAGTACTCATTTTTAAATTCTTAAGACAGAGTAAAAACTTACATTAAAAAGAGAAAAATAGGCAGAACCTAGAAAAACAGCCTAAGTTGCATATTTAGGGTAGGGAGGAACCCTAGGGGAACTTTAGGGTTTTCAGAAGCATCACTGGGAAGGTGTTATTTGCTCAAGGACTGAAAGGGGATGGGGGCATAGTTCTGAGGTCCTGGCACATTTCTGGGACTAGAAACTCTGTGCTCTGTGTGATCAGGAGACTCGGGAGGTGTTCAGCATCTACTGCTTGTGTTCAATTCCTACGATGAAGAAATAGTGTGGGATGAGGATGAGATCTGCAAAAGTCCTGAGAGCATTCATCTTGGAAAAGGGTGAATAGTAAATATTTTAAGAACTTTGAGTTTTTCTCCCACCTGATTGGCTGTATTCTTTTTTCAGGCAATATATTTGGACCATATTTTTCCCTTGCCCAGCTCTGAGATCTCCCCGCTGTCTACCTAACTTCATGCTCTTCCTCTTTCAACCCTTCCTATCCCAATTAAAACAAAGAGGAAAGCAAACAAAAAGACCCTAAATGTTACAAATACAAAACTTAAACAACAAAAAGTACACAACAACCATGGAGTTTGTTTTGTGTTAGCCAAGTTCAACTGAGTATGGGCCTGATTTTGTTGATATACCTAACGTCACTCCATTGGAGAAAACTGACTGTCTTTCTCTTAGCAGGTATCAATTACAAATAGCTTCTTGGTTCGGAGTGAGACTTTGTGATCACTGTCCCTTCCTTCTCTGTTCTAGGATTTTGTCTGGCTTGAATGTGGGCATGTGTTATGTAAGCTGTTATGGTCTCTGTGAGTTCACATCTGCATAAGCCTTGTAGTATCTGGAAGTCTTTGTTGTCCACTGCTTTTGGTTCTCACAATCTTTCTTCCTTCTGATCAGCAAGGAGTCTGGATCTTGATGGGGAGGGGTTTGATAGAGACATCCCATGGAGGAGTAAGTGCTCCCAAGTCTTTTGCTGTCTTCACACTGTCCAGTTGGGGGTCCCTGTGTTAATTGCCCTCTACTGTGAGAAGCTTCATTGATGAGGGTTAAGAGATGATTTTGGGGGTAAAAATTGATAGTAACCATCACAATGGTCTTTTCTGTCTCTGAACACCTCCTCCTGCCCAAACAAAATCATAACAAAAAAGGAGACATGTATACTCATGGTTCTGAATAAAACAACTCTGCAATCTTAATAGAGAGCAGGGCAGAAGCTGGGGGTGGGACTGATCTGTGGGTATAGTAGTCTGTCATTAGGAGTCATTTTTGCTATGTTCATTTAGCATAATCATACAAGCAGGCTTTCCCTCAGGGTTCATGACATAGCTAGTCTAGGGTTCCTGGCCACTCACTTTTGCAGTGTTAGGTGTGGGATCTTATGCAGTGGATCTTATTCCAATGAAAAGTCACTGCCCACTCCTGTAACATTTATACCCTGTAAGTCTTTCTTACACCCATTTTCTTCTTCATCCGTCAGATATACCCTTCCCTATCCCACCTACCATCGGCAGCACGCTTTGATTGTTAGAAAGAAAAGTTGTAATTTAATAAAACAGCATCAGTCCTTTCAGTTTGAGTGAGATTTCTGTTAAATTCTGCTTTTCCCTGAAGCGTGTGGTTAAGAAAGTGGAGAAATGATGAGAAACTGCGTTCATTTTTTGAACGCAGGTAAAATGTCTTTGATTTTATTTAGAATGTAAGACCCGAGTTGCAGGAACATTATACTATTTATTGACTTGTTGAAAGATAATTTCAAGTGTAAAGGAAAGAGACAAAATTTTTTTTCAGAGAATAATTTATACTAGTATGATCTGGATCTGAGTTTGTGACTAAAGCATCGCCACAGAAAGGCACTTTGGGTTACATTTTGCTCTTTCAAACTCAAAGGAAGAGGCCAGTCAAGCTATCCAAGGACATATGATGCAAATACCCAAGTGCTTCATGGAGGGATGCCAGAGGAGTTTGTGGCAGATACTGAATTATTCTGTGGAATTTCTCAATATTGTTACAACAAGATGGACAATACCCATTTAAAGGGTAGGGAGCATAGACAAAAGTCAATAGTGATCTTAAAACTCCATAAAATCACTCTCAAGTTTTAACCAATTACAAGTCTGCTTTCCATTAGAAACAACTGGCAAGAGTCAAGAGCAGAAATGATTTGGAATGAGTGTTTGGAGACTAAGGGTCACTGGCCAATCGGAAAGTTATGACAGCTAGCTGGGCTTGGTAGTGAAACCTTTTATTTGCTTTTGGATATTGTCACTCAGATCACTAGAATTAGTTCCTCTGTGGGAGACTCAACAATTCCAAGCATAGGTTTTAATTAGCTCCTACTACTGCTTAAAATTGAAAGAAATTAAGAAAACCCAACCATTTGATCAAAGAAGGGTTGACTGCAATGTGCAGCTCTGAAAGCAACATGAAAATCTCTTCAAAATGCGGAAATGAGGCGTTGCTGAGAGAACCACAGTGTACATCCTCTATCTCTCTCTCTCTCTCTCTTGATATATATCATATGTATGTGTGTGTATATATATATAATTTATTTATTTTACGTATTTACTTTACATCCGACTTATTGCCTCCTTCCCAGTGATCCCCTCCTACAACCCTTCCCTCATTCCCTGGTCACTTCTTTGAGCAAGTGGGGTCCCCCCAGGTATCCCCTCCCTGACATATCAAGTCTCTGTGAAGCAAGGTGCATCCTCTCCCACCGAGGCTAGACAAGGCAGCCAGATTGAGGACTCCTAATGAAAAATGGAAGGAAGGATTGCAGGTCCCAAATGGGATAGGAACTCCACAGGAAGACCAATAGATTCAACTAACCTGAACCCTTGAGACTCTCAGAGGTTGAACCAGCAACCAAAGAACATACAAGGGCTGGACCTAGGCCTCCCTGTACATATGTAGTAGATGTGCAGCTTGGTCTTCATGTGGGTCCTAAACAACTGGAGCTGGGGCTATCCCAAAAGCTGTTGACCCATTTTCTTTCTTCTACGATCTCTCTGGTGACCTTACACAGTGGTTTGGGTTTTTTTGTTTGTTGGTTTTTTTGTTTTTTTTTTTTTTAATCACCCTGGCATTACATATCCCCAAGCAGATGAATATGCACGGGTGAGTGTAGATGCTTAGTAGCATCTGAGCTGCCAGGTCAACAATTCAGTGTGCCCCACTCTCCTCAACACCCATCCCCCATCCCCAGCATGCCACCCAAACTGTGATGCATGAATGGCCCTATAAGATTCCAGCCTCCATTGGGGAGCACATGAGTCCCTTGATTAGGGGTAGGAGTGGAAAAGTACACTCTTTGCTCCAAACTTACCCAACCAGTATCCTGTGGTATTGCTGAGACTGTCATAAAAATCTCCCCTGAGCTTCTGCAGTATGCAGGGTACAACAAAAAGAACTGTCTCTTTCTCTGTACATGCCCATCACAGGCTCATTTTGAGGAACGTTGACAATCACAAAAGGTGGGGTTCTTCAGTTGACCTGATCCTGACTCTGTTGATGGTGGTAGGGCTATAGGCACTGGAAGGTGAGTGTGGGGTTACTCATGACCTAAATGGGAGATCTTCACCCCAGTATGCACCCTGAAGAAATGGGATTGTGATAGATGATGGCCCTCATGCTAGCTGAGCCATCAATTCAGTCTTCAAGCTCCAACTGGAAAATCACAGCAGATTTGAAATCCCATCAGATTTTATTGGTAGCAGTCAAATGGAAGGATAATATTATTGAATGCCTTTGCAATGGTAGTGATAGAGCCTACACTTCAGCTCCTTTCAGATCAGGGTTCCAGCCTCTAGGCTGGCTATGTTGTAAAGCTAATAATGACCAGACATGGCTTTGCTGGTGAAATCCCAGCATTTGGATTCCAGCCTGGGAAGCACTGTATGGCTCTGCCTACTCTGACTTGCATGAAATGTTAAGAATCATGTTTCTGGAAAAGAACTTTCTACCTACTAAGATGAGGAAGACAATCATTTTGGAAGTGAATAAAGCAATACAACTTCAGTTGCTAGACTTACATGCAAATCATTCCTAGCAGTGCCAGGTGAATTTGCAAAACAAAAGTGCCTTAATTACAAGTGTGTTTTTCAGCAGTGGCTTTCTGCTCTGAGTGTGATGAAGGCATTGTGCCCTGGTAGCCTCTGCTGGGCTCAGTGAGATTAGTTGGTATGACTACCTGAGTCCTTGATAGCCTGGACTGCAATAGTAAATTTAATGTCTCTCAGTGATCATTTCCCCTCATTTCTTTATCAGCACTGTTCAAACTAGACTTAGTCAGTCCCAGGTCCCAGTGTCTTCTCCCTATAGTGAATCAGTCGACACATACATACTCTGTAACATCCACAATACATTTCTGCTAATAATTTTCATTGCAGCAGAGTGGACAAAACTAATGAAAAGCCAATTTAACAACTTTTTCATAGATTTGAACATATGGCCTCAGTTTTAATTCTTTTTTTTTTCTTTTCCTTTCTTTCTTTCTTTCTTTTTTTTTTGTTTTGTTTTGTTTTGTTTTTGTTTTTTGGTTTTTTGAGACAGGGTTTCTCTGTGTAGCCCTGGCTGTCCTGGAACTCACTCTGTAGATCAGGCTGACCTCAAACTCAGAAATCCACCTGCCTTGCCTCTGCCTCCCATGTGCTGGGATTAAAGGCGTGCGCCACCACTGCCCAGCATTTAATTCATTTTTATGGTATGATATTGCCTTCCATGGGTGATGGTTAGGACTAATCCATCACATTTAAGTGTTATATAATTATAGGTGCAGTTATATGCAATTATGGTTCTACATATAATTGTCAAATGCTTACCACTTGTCAACTAGACTTAAACTTAATCTTCAGAACACCCACCACTATCTTATATATAAGAACTTGAGTTTGAGAGTGGTTGCTTTGCCTGAATTCATACATCTAGTAGGTTGTAACATTTATGGAGTTCTAACTAGGCTTTATGTGTATGTAGTATATGTGAGCATTTATGTTCATGTTCATGTGCACGTGTGTGTGTGTGTGTGTGTGTGTGTGTGTGTAAGCCAGAGGTCAATGTTGAATATCTTACTCTACTGTTTTCTACCTTGTTTTTCAAAATAAGTTCTCTCACTGGACCTAGGCTCACTAATTTGTCTGGCTGCTGGTGAGCCTCAGGAGTCTGTCTTCCAGCACCAGGATTACAGACGTGTCCCAGGACCTGAGTGTTTATTTGGATGGTGAGTATCTGAATTCAGGACTTCCTGCTGAGATCCATCACTTTTTCAGTTGAGGCATATCTCCATCCCCTTATGCTAGACATTAGTTATGAGTTATCTCACTTAATGCCTGTAATTGTTTTTCAGTATGACACTATTACAATCCTTCTTTATGCATATAAAAGCTTGAAATTGAGAAAAATTTGGAAAGTTATTTTTCTCAAGGGCCAACTTCCACACCAAGAAGTAGAAGAGACTGACTTTTTCATCAACTGAAGCTCTCATCAGAAACTGCATTTTACAAATTGGCTAGAATTGTAGATTTGTTCTTATATATTTGTTAACAGTATGTACCTCCATTTTGAAGTGTAGCCTAATCCCCACAGACGCCTTGTGGGCATTATGTCTACCATGACATATTGGCTTGCCCAATATATTCACAAAGGTCTTTAAAATTAGAAGAGAAGTGGAATGTTTAAAGCCAGAAGGAGATATTGAAATAGAAGAAGAACAGAGAGGCTACTGGACACAAAGGAAGTGGGCCATGAGCCCAGGAATGTGGGCAGCCTCTGGAAATTAGTAAATGGAAGAGGATTTTCTCTTAAGCTTTCATTCAGAAAGGAAAGCAGCCTGGCAGTAAATGGACATTGGCCCAGTAGGACGCGTGTCAGGCTTCTGGCCTACAAGGTGTATAAGGTAATTTATTTGGATAGTTATCAGCCACTACATTTGTGGAGATTTTTCAAAGCAGTGATAGAAAACTAATATAGTCATTACAGTGTCAAGCCATTTAACTGACAACCTCAGCTGAGATCTTCAGCAACAGCCAGCACTGTATGCTAGAAAGAATATGAAAAACCAAAATGGTGAAGTCTGTGGAAGAGCAGACTGACTATATACACAAACAAACAAACAAACAAGTAATTGAGGTTATTTCTTACTTTATTTTATATTCTCATGAGATCAGTAAAAAATTTCACCGGTAGAATTAATGTTTAAGAGCTGTATCTCCTGCTCATAAAATATAGTAAGTCTTAGCTTATCCTTCCCTCCATGCAGGTCCTAGGGATTTAGCACAGGTCAACAGGGTTGGCAGCAAGTACATTTTCACACTGGGAAATCTCTCTGGCACATAAGACTTTTAAAAATCTTATCAAAATGTCAGACTATTTTTAAGAACAGGACACCAGAACATCATGCGGATATTTAAGACTAACTAATAGCCAAATGTCTTTGTGTCAGGAAAAGAAAACAAACAAAAGGGGGAGGGACTGGAGAGATGGCTTAGCAGTTAAGAATACATAGTGCTCTTGAAGAGAAGCAAAGTCTGGTTCCTAACACCCATATCAGCTGCTACAACCTGTAACTCCAGCTCCAGTCATTTCAACACCCTCTATGGCCTCTGAAGGCACCTGTCTTCATGTTTACACACACGGACACGTAATTTAAAAATTAAATGAAGAAATCAACTATGGCTGGAGAGGAAAGCTATTGGCTGAGTGTTTACCTATACTCCTGAGGCCCACATTAGATGTCTAGCACCAAAAGAAAGAAAGAAAAGAAAACACAAAGAAGCAGACAGGAAATGATCATCCCTGAGATCAGTTTAATCCTTCCACTTTTTGTGTTTTGAAAATAAATTCTCTTGGGTAGTTCTCATGGTTCAGAGAATTAATAGAAAACATCAACTCCCTATTATGAGCAAGAGAACACACAGGAAATTGGGGAACATCACCTAACAAATGTAGACACATGCTACGATCATGAATTTAGTATTCGAAGTTTCAGATGTGCATGATTTTCGCACTTGAAATCATTTTGCATCCCTCCAGAATTTATGTGTGGTATCAATGTGAAACTTAGCTTTTGGTTACTGTTACAGTTTTAAGATTTATTTATGTTGGTGGGCAGAGAACTAGCTAATTGCTCATGGCTAATCTATGCTGTTGATAATGAAGATTAATGTGTTTTTTTTCCTCGTTATTTTAGTTTTCACGTTCAAAAGCAGAAAAATGCTTCATTCCACATTTAGTAGAGTTCACTAAATTATATACTTAGGAGTTCAAGTTGGTAAGGTAAGACAAATATGTACCTTTAAATCTTTTGGAAATTATTAATTGTTCTCCAAACAATTTCATTTCATACTATTGCATGTAACATTGGTCACTATTCTATCTTGTTTCATCTGGTATTTTTAAATGTTTTGCCAAACTCATCAATCTGAAAATCTTTCTAATTTGGTTTTCTCAAATTATTAAGGCAGGCTAAGCAATCTTTCATATCAGCAACATTTCATATATTACAGAACAGTATTTGTTATAAAAATTATGGTGTATTTCCATTGTACAGAATGAGGGATTTTATAAACACAACTTCTTTCAAGAATGTGATGTACTTTGACAGTGTTTACTTCCTATGCCCTTCATTTTCTTCCTCTTTCCTCTTCCTTCTTCCTGTTAGTCTCCTTTCTTCCTTTGGTCTCCTTCTGCTTCATGGTGTATATGTGTGGGGTGTGTGTGTATGTGTGTGTGTGTGAGTGTGTGTGTGCACATGTGCATATGTGTGTATGCGAGTGAGTGTGTATGCGTGTATGTATGAGTGTGTGTGTGCGCAAGTGAGTGTGTGTGTGCATATGTGTGAGTATGCGTGTATTGATACATCAATATACAACCTAGAATCTACAAATGAAAGAATGATCTCCAGTTGCTTCCATTTTCAGTAAAACAACATACTTTCATTTTCTTTATGGTTGAATAATTCTGTGTGTATTTATTTTCTTTATCTATCTATCTGTTGACAGATACCTAACAGAACAAGAGCCAAATTAAGGGAAATCTTTTTTTCCCTCTCTGTGAACTTTTTGGGTTTGAATTTTCCACTTTTCTATTGAGTTTGTATATGAATCCTCAGTGACACACAGACATTTCTTAAAACTTCCAGATAATAATGATTCATTTTCTTGTATTCATAACAAAAACCCTTCCAGTTATTGAGGTATCTCTTTGTGGTAACTTTTGTCATAGCACTGCTTTGTGTTTGAATATTGTCTGATAAATAAGTATTTTCTTCAATGAAGAATGAACTTGTAAAGTGTTTACATTATTAAGTTTATAAACAGAATCCTTTTAATTTTTGTTAGGTTTATAAATGTTTCCTCAATCTGGAGCTCACCTTCTAACAGAGGACAGTGTGAAGAAGGGGGTGACATGTGATATTTGCCTGTTTGTAAGCTTAAATAATTTCTCAGCAGCATCATTAACAGTCAACCAGTCTCTTTCACTTTGATGACTTATTTTTTTTAGATTTCCTTCTTGTATATTTGAGTTGGAAACACATTATAACATCTGTATTATTTAACATCTGTATTATTTAATGCAGGTTATCATCTCTGTCCATCCACAGTGTCTCTTTTCTGCTCAGTTGACTCAAAGCTGTTCTGTTTTTTTGCTAGGTCCATTTAGATGTCACCACTTTAGGAGATGGCTCTTAAATTTCTTCCTGCTTCTCCACATTGATTACAACTTTAGTTGCAAAATGGATTATACCAGAGAAATTTATGTTGAGAGAGATTTTTTTTCAGTACCAGACTTTTTAGCTTTTATGGGGCTAAGCACACAATCCTACCATTTTGTAATTTAAGTGTCTTGTAACTGTAATTCATAAGATTATCTACAGGAATAAATTAATGAGTGAATCTTCAAAACAGAACAGCTTGAGTGACACTTGGTGGATCTGAATAATTCATCTTCCTGACTCTCATTTATTTATTTTTTACCCCTAGTTTTGATGACTTTATGTAGAAATAGTACCATAGTTGGTATGGAAAGAATTTTTTAAAAATTACTACTTATGTCTATAGTTTGTATGATATTATTTTATTTGTTAAAATCATTTCATTTCTACCCTCCTCCTTTCTGTTTGAATTAAGGAATTAAGTTAGCAACCTTACTTATCTGGTAACTAAAACACAATCAAAATTTCCTGGAGCAGTAAAGTAGAAACAAAGGCAAGTTCTACACTCTCAATAACTGCTGTTTATTATATTGTTACAAATGTATAAATCAAACCAGAGGTTGTAAATTTAACCAGTTTTCCTTAAGTATTTTTGTATATTTTATGGTCATCTGTTATAAGTAAGAGTTCCATAAATAGTTATTGAATATTTTCATGATAATAAACATGTGTTTCATAGCATGCCTCACTCTTGAGAGGGTTTTTTAACCATGCAACAATGAAAAGCATAACAGATTTCTGAACATCGTTTCCGTCAGTACTCATACATCATGGGAAACAGAATGGTGATCAGCATTACTGTCGTGGTTTTGAAGTTGCCAAGGCCACTAGTCATCATAAGAAGTAGATTTGAACCACCCATCCTTTTTCTTGTTTTCACTCAGTGACCCTTCCTATAGTGAGCACTAGTCAACATGATTGATCTCAAATGTCTCATCAAAGCTGTCAATTCCAAATAACTCAAAGTAGTGGAAACACAGCAAAACAAATCAACTAGCATCCCCAAACAGTCCAACTGACAAGCATGATCTTTACCAACGAACATTCCCAAACAGTTCAATTGACAAGCATGATCTTTGGAATAACATGCTTAGACAATTAATTAGGATGCAAAAAATCTTTAGGATGTGAAATTTCTTCACTCTGGAGTGTGGAGACATGGGTTTCACATGGCTTGCAGGATTGCAGGATTCAGGACTATAAATCTATAATAATCTCATTTGTGTAAAGGAGTCAGATTAAGGCCAACTCTCCACCATTTCTGCAGGAGGTAATGTTCTGCTTTGAATTCCTCTAATTGACTTAAGGAAAGATCAATCATTTCCAAGATTTTTCCAACTCCAATTCCATGGAAGTCATCTTCAACACTGACTTTCCCTCTTGTGCTTTCTCTTGCTTATCCCTAGAAATACCCTCTTATCCTGGATTTCTGAAGTTCTCTCTACACAGTTTCTGACCTCAATTCCCTTTCCTGAACTGGTGTCCCCAGCTTAGTATTCTTCTCTAATGAATTTCCTCTCTCAATACACAGTGCTCTTGTTTCCTAGGCTTCTTCAAATCCCAGCACAATATATTTTTAATTTCTTCCTGATCTCAGACTTAGGGGTCTGAATTTTCTCGCTTTCTTCTTGTTCCCTTTCCTTTTAAAAAGTCTGTTTTGTCTCAAATTGGTATTTTAAGCCCCAAATTTACATTTAAAGGACATAAATAACTCTTATCTACAACCCCTGTCAGGCCCTTCCTTTCCTTAGAGTTCAGTTTCTTTGTTTGCCAAGTGTGGTAGATGGGAGGGATCTGTAAAGTCTCTCAGCATAAACATCAGGGCCCTGTAGACATTAGACATTGTCCTGTTTGGTATGTGTGGGTTCATTGGGTTTACTTACCACAGAATGGGTTTTCTGTGTTACATAGTGTGTCTTGAGCACTTTGACCCTCAACACATTAAATGATCAGCTGGGTCATAAAAGGAAGAGGCAGCTAGCCAGAGTCCCACAGGTATCTGTGTCTGGGCTCATAGCCAGGCCTGCTTGGGAGAACAGGAAGCAGCAAAGGCACAGGGAACTGTTCTGGGTGAACTGACATGGGGCCATGTTACACAAGGTCTTTGTGAGACTCCACACATAATGACCAAAAAGACAGGGCTAATATTCAGAACTTCACAGAGAAAGTTGATGAATGAGAGAGAGAAAAAAAAAAAAGGAAAAGATACTTTAAAATCCAGAATTAAAAGAAAAGCAAAACAAAAGAGCAGGAAATGGAGAGGAGGGTGTTTTGTTTGAGCTCCAGAAAGATTATTTTCTCGGATCATGAGTTGACTACCAACTAGGCAGGGAGACAGGTAACTACCAGATCTGCCAGGCATGCAGAGGTGGATTTATTTATATACACATACTGGGGAATGAGGCATGAGTACAAAATCCTTAGTCTTTCTAGTTCCAAATATGAAAACCTCCAAAACCATAATTCTTGAATGCCACAGGCAGAAATGGCTGCATATTACTTCTTTCTAAGACATTTGTTAGGCTGCCTCCACTAGATTGCTTGTTCACTAATAAATCTATAATATCAGGTACAAGGAATAAAATTATATTTTCTCCATTCTATAGGCAGACAACGCACAGACTATAACTTGTCAGCTTCAGAAAACAGCTTTTTGTAAACAAGCAGAATCCTTGCAAAGGACTTCCTATTTCTTGAAGAGAAAACTTGTAAACTTTATGTATTCTGGAAGTTTATTTTAATTTTATTGAACCATCTTTGTTTTTAAAATAAATGACAGGTGTGAACTACCTCATTGTGCAGCTTGTGTGTGTGTGTGTGTGTGTGTATGTATGTATGTATGTATTATTTATTTCAGACACATATGGGCTGTAAGGCTTTCTGGAAAATGAGTGACAGATGCTTAGGTTGATACACTTTTAAAGATAATTCCACAATAAAAAAAATTCTGTTCATACAAGTAAGTAGCTATTGTTGCTATATCCATTTTCAGATGGACACACAGAAGTTTGAAGTGATGGAACAAGTTGAAACTGGACACACAAAGCAAGAGATAAGCCTGGTGTTTAAACTCAGCCTCACTGACCTACAGTGTGTTGTAAACTTTTCTCCCAGTGTTCTTCCCCAGATGGTGAGAAGGGTGTAGTCTTTGCACATTAGCAACTTGTAAGTACTTAGTAAATTAATGACGAGACTGTGACATAATGAGTCTCTTGGCAGTTGCTAGGTGACCACCTGGCATCTCCCTGCCCTTCCATCTCCCTGCCAACTCTAGCCTCATCCTCTGAAACTAGATCATTTTCCTTCTTTATGTCTTCAGCAGTTTCCTCTTCCTGATTTGTGTGAACAATGGTCACTTGAGATTCTGCCAGGAGGACTTTTCTTTGACTTCTGGTTTACATCATTTATTACATATTAAGTGAGTAAACAGTGAGAAATAAAACTTAAACCAAAGGAAATATCTCTTTTATATTACTTTGTGCTGATTGTTATTCAAAATTAACTGGAAAAGTTAGAAAAACAGATTTGGATGATTGAGGTGCAAGGAACTTAAGAAAATGAATCTCACTTCAAATATGTTAAAAGTCCCCATTAAAAAGAAGTTGCACTGATTGATATTTGACTAAATTAATATTTGAACTCTTCAGAATGGATTAAGGGAAGAAAAAAAAAGTGGAATTAATGCAGATGCCAAGGAGAAAACTACTTGGTACTGGGTGTCTCCATGTCAGTGAAAGAATTCCAGACTGCTTCCATTAGCCTCACACGCCCTTTCCTCCACCCCTCTTGGAGGAAAACAGCAGCCCATGGCACTTCCTGGCACAACAGGCAACTATGATATTTCAGTGTGCTTTGACTTCTGATGTTCCTTTAACTCAATGACCACCAGTGCTGACCAGGACTGCATTAAGCAAGTCTAGCCCGCCCAAGAGAAATTTCTTTCATTCATCAACAGATAAGGAGTTTTGGCAAGCCTCTCAGGGAAACAAAAGGGAGAACACAGACACAGACACACACACACACACACACACACACACACACACACACACACACAGAGAGAGAGAGAGAGAGAGAGAGAGAGAGAGAGAGAGGCTACAGGAAAGGAACCTGAGGAAGATTGAAGGGAGCTTTAAGCCAGCCAGGGTAGACAGGGAGTCGGCTATCAGAATTAAACACGATGAAGTCCAGAGCCCCTCTCAGTCTCTACCTGCTTCTTCTCAGTGTCACTATGGGTTGAGCACTTGACACAAAACAGATCTCCAGAAGTATTCCAGTAACTCCCCAGGACCACCAGGGCAAAAACAAAAACATTCAGGGCTTGACACTTACCAGGGCAACTTGCCAAGCTTATCACATGTGAAAAGATCTGCTAAGAGAGAGGCATCTTGTTCAGAGGCTGGGTGCTAAGTCTCTGAGAACCAAAGGGCATTTTCCTTTCTGAGGAGCAGGCCAGGAGAGCAGGAGTAGCCTTTCTGTATGAACTGACAGAAAAGGCAATTACTGACTTTATTAACGTAAGGCTGGAGGAGAACCAGAAAGGTGTGCAGTGGGAGAAGTGGCAGGGGAACTAGGAAGGACCTACTGGAGTGGCCCCTGGCCAGGATATCTCCCACATTCCTCCTGCCAAGCTCATCTGCATTCTGCCATTAAGGGAATTTTGACAGCAACCTAAAGCTTGTCCCAGGCACATTTTTCTCTTCCTGTAATCTCCATGGGAGCTGTACAGGCTGCAGCATCTTCTAAATCTTTCTCTGTATAGACATGAGCTCAAGCCTCTTACATGTCTCTTTCCCACGAGGTCACCATAAACGCCCCCTGAGGTTTACCATTCTCTTTTTTTAGATGAGAAAACTTAGGTAGAAGGCTCATCTGCAGGATGTAGCTGAGGCTCGATAGAACAGGGATTTAAATTGGTGTCTTATAGAATCTTCAAACATCTAAACAAGGCTTCTCAGAGACTCCCATAGCTCAGGCTTCTCTGTTGACTAAACAATCTTTTTGCCTCTGAGGTTTTCTTGTCCCATGATGCCATCATATATCCCTTTAGATTTCCCATTTCTTAAATAAGTCTTCCCTCAATATTGTATGTCTTATGTATAGTTAATGCTACTGTGATGACTAAAAGCAACTTGTGTGAGCAAAGATTTTGTCTCACTCCCTATTTATTACAGTTGATCATGGAAGGCAGGCAGGGCAGGAACCTGGAGGCTGGACCTGATGCAGAGGCCATGGTGGAGTGCTGCTTACTGGCTAGCTTTGCATGGCTTGCTCAACCTGCTTTCTCATACCACCAGTCAAAGAGTGAGACCACTCACAATGGTCTGAGCCCTCCCATATCGATCATTAATTAAGAAAATTCCCTACAGCCTTTTCTACAGTCAGAGCTCATAGAGGCATTTTCTCAAGTCCCTTCCCTCTTCTCAGATGACTCTTGCTTGTATCAAGTTGAGATAAAATTAGGTAGTGAATGCATGAAAATTCTGATAAATGTGATTCTAACTTGAAAAGTATATGTTCTTCTATACCTTATAATAGCGCTGTTACATTGCTGTTGTGTTTTTTCGGCTAAACAGGTATCTGACCTGAATTCCTTTTAATTCTCTATATATTCATATATATATATGCATATATGTGTATAATATATTAGTACATATTATATCTATAATATATAATTATATATATTACATGTATATAATATATATATTAAATGTTTGATAAAGCCTGGAGGAATCATTTTATATTTTCTTGATTATAGTATATATTATTAAATATATTATACATTATATGCATATATACATATACACACACATATGTATATACACATACATACACACATATACACACATATATATACACACACACACACATATACACACACATACGCACACACATACATATACATACACACACACACACACACACACACACACACACACACATTCACACAAAGTTATGCCCACTGGGCTGACAGTCCTCCCCAAAGAGCTGTAGTACCTGGCCTGAGAACCATCCATTCAGGTTGTTAGTTGGGGTAGTCCAAGAGTGTCCATAACAGTATGAGCTATTACTGTTGCCCTTGGTTCCCTCTCAGAGGTTGAAGATAAGTACCTGCTGCTGAAGACACATGGACTTCAGATGTAGGGCTGGTAAGATTCCAGCTCCGTCGAACTTAAAATCCTCTTCCGTCTTTCAACACACCTGTTTTTGGAGTAATCTGTTCATTATATTTAGGAAGGTCCAACTCTGAAGGCAAAAAGCAACAACAATAAAACAAACAGTAACAGGGATGATGCTGGCTGGCACTTAAGCACGCCTTTGATTTCCATGTTAGGGATACACCTTTACTGAGATGCCATGCTAGTCTTTGGATATGCAAGATGAAAGTTCTGCCCTACTACTTCATTAACTCTGAGTAGGAAAGAGAGCAAGAAGGGGAAATATTAAAATATATGATTTATCTTTGGAAAGGAAGGATCACAGACAGGAGCAGTTCACACTGTGAACAAAACCATAAACAACTTTCTCCAGTCATCACATTATAAGCTCAAGGGACCAAGCTCAAGTGAAGAAAATTATGTTTCAAGAAGAACATGCTTTCTAAGGAGTGGATGTGTTTAAAAAAAGATAGCAGTGTGTCTCTTGTGAAATATAATGGAACCCTTGGTAACTCAGAGAGCAGTGGGGTGGAAGGGCAGTCCTTCTATACATTATCCATACCTACTGGCAGGTAATGACTAAGTCTCTGGGAGGAGCCTGGCAGAACCGTCTGTGAGCCAACAGTGTCTACGCATCATAAGATCACGTAGGAGAAGAGGCAGGATTTTCTTCTTATTTTGTCATTTGCTGGTATGTTTTGCTTTAAAAATGGTGAGGTGCTTGGCCACATTCACTATTGTGTTTGTCACAGTTCTTAAAAAAAATATGGCAGTTGGTATTTATTTTGGAGCTAACTTTTTGATTCTGGTGCTCATTCTTTCTGGTTCATTAGTACTTTGGACAGAAGGTCACACTATTCTTCCTTGGATGTCATATCTCTTAACTTTTGTCACGGAGGCCTCTCCTTAGAACTGGTGATCTTAAGGGTTCAGGACAAGACAACTTCCACAAAGCTACTAAGAGTACCTTATGCAACAATGGGAACCAGACTTCCCATTTTAATGGTTACTTTGTAACTTTTGTGTCTGCATCTATTTTTGCCATACCAACATGAATAATGAAATATTGCCCACTTTGGAGACACAAAATCAACATTAACAGTAAAACTAACGTTTTTGTTGCCTTGCTTGTTTCAGACATTTCAGTCCACCCCTTTCCTCACATCCTCATGTCATTTGAAAAGAGACTCTTGTAGAAATCTGGCTTGAGTAATAACTAATTATCTCACAGCACTGCTTAGGTAGGTAAATAATTGAAAAAATGTACTTCTCATAAACAAACAAACGATGCATATTTGGAGATTTTGAACTCTATTGTACATACTATGTGTGAAAGACTAAGTATTGCTCTCAAGATTTGGTGTCATCTTTAATGGACCCTTTCTCTTTTTCTGGAAAAACTTAGTTTCAGTAATTCTAAAGCCACTTCTTTATATATTACCTCTGCTCAGAATAAAGGGAAATTGGAGTGTTTATTTACTCAGTCTCCATAATTGATGTGAGGGTTCCTCTTTCTTACAAGAAAAACATTGTATACTATTCAGAATTTATTTTAGAAATGCCACAAGCATTTTTAAGAAATTGAGAACATTTGACTTGGAGTTTTACTGAGTTCTTTGGTTGTTTTGCATTTTTACCTATGGGGAAGAAAATTCTTCTAAGTTATAACAAGAGAGCATTGAGTTAGCTGTAAGGATGAACTTTTTTTTTAGTCAGGCTGATTAAACACTGGTGCAAATTAGCAGAGGAGCTTATGGAAGTGCCATCTGTGGAGATATTTCAAAAATAGAATTGACAATTTTCTTCTTTGGATGATTTAGGAAATGCCCCCTCTGGCAAAGAGATAGACCAAATGGGCTCTTGAAATCATTGTGGGTTCTCTGCTCCCAAGAGTCTTCCTCTACAGCCCTTGAAAGCATTCATTTTCTAAGTTGAATGTAGACCAAGATGGCTTTAGCAAAGTTGGTGCATGAGTGTGCTCATCTCTTTCCATCCATGGAGTGAGGTGGAAAGATGCAAAGGAAACATTTAAAATACTACCATTTCCTCATCAGCTCTGTTTGCCTACGTCAAAGAAATAGGACTGCTTTAGACTTAGTGGGAGTCTGCCAGCCTTGTGCCTCCTCACTCTCTATTTTCTCTGCCATACTTTAAATGTAGGCTGGATTCTCTTTCCGAACCCTCTCCTCTCCTCTCCTCCCCTCCCCTCTGCTCCCCTTTCCTCTCCTCTTCTTTCCTCTTCCTCCTCCCCTCCCCTCCCCTGCTTTCCCTTCCCCTCTCCTCTCCTCCCCTCCCTGCTCCTCCCCTCTTCTCTCTTCTTTTCCTCACTCCAATGTCATTTTCTCTTGACGCTCAAACCAACATGACACTGTCCTGATGATTCTCTATTTGAACAACTCAAAAAAAAACAAAAACAAAAACAAAAAAAAAACAACAAAAAAAACCTCTGTAACCATGACTATTTCTCTGTTTCTACAACCATGACTATATGCTGATTTTAGAACTAAAACTCATCCCTTGTCAGGTTCCTTCACTTGAGAAATACTCAACATTGCTAAAAGCTGCTAAAGGGGCTTTTCCATCTTCCTTCTTACCCTCTCTCTATGGCTCCTGCTACAGTTTTCTCAGGTCCACTCCCCACCCAGTGCCTCTCCCATCTCCCTTCTGGGCTTTATTATCTTACAAAGCAAGCTCTTGCTGTGACAGGACTTCCTCTTGCATAGTCACAGAAAACCAGTCCAGCCTCTCCTAACTGGCACCATCCTCCTTGTGGTTCAGGTCTCCATGTGAGTCTAGTTGTCTTCCTTAATGGACAGTTGTTCCTCTGCTTTGAATCTTCTTCTCATTCGATTGCAAAAGCGTACTGCTACACACTGTAATACATACCTCTAGTTATAAAAGTATCTATTGTAGAAACGCATGTGGTTCACTTGACCCTTAGCCAATGGTACTTTCAGTAGTCTTTAATGACTATGGAGAAGGTACATAGGATAAAGGGTGCATCAGTCACTATGTGTACTTTGTGACTCTAGTGATTGACTAATATTTCAGTGACTCAGTTTCCTGAAATATAAAAATGGGATTATGAGCTATACGACTAAACATTTTTGAAGATAAAAACTCTCAGCTAGATACTATATAAATATGAAATAGTAATTGGTTTGAACTCAAAGAGCTTACGGTTAAACTATAAATAGTGTATGTTAAAAATAAGATCAAATAACTGTGGCCATCTTTAAATATCATCATCACCATCATCCCAACCGAAGTTCCTTTTCAGCAGTTGCTTTCTTACCTAGCACCGTTCTGAGGTAAATGAATCATTCAGCAGAAGTTATGTGTGAAAACCCTCAAAATAATTATGCAGAACAAGGTCATTTAGATTCATTGGCCTTTCTCCTTGCCAGGCAGAACAATTCCCTATAGCATTTCCTTGAATATTTCATTAGTTTACTTTTTAATGACTGGAGCTACTTAGCTTCTACCACACCCCATGGAAGAGTATCTTACAACGTACTTGAAATTAATTTCTGGGAATTTCTTTGTTTGAGATTTACTTTTCCTTTAAGCACTTCCAGAAACTTCATATCTCATCATTTCATTATGCAGAAGTACCACCATTGTGCAGCTCCTGTGCTTAGTATTTATAGCTAGTTATCTTACTGCTTCTGATTTCTTTCCCTCTAAGATGTCATAACACATGCAATTACTCTCTTATTCTTCCAAGATATTAGTCCTAAGTAGCCAAATCTTAGCTATCTCTGAATTGATTTGTATCTTCAAATTGCCTCCCATTTATTTAAAGTTCTGTGGCAGACTCTCAAATATTTAAATATCACTTTATCTGGTGTAATGATGAAGACAATAAAAGCAATAAAACCAACAGGAATTGAGAAAGAGAATATGAAGATAATGATGCCTTCAAGAATCTAGTACCATATAGCATTGGAAAAACTATGTCCCTCAATTCGAATGAGATTAATATCTTACATGGAGATCAGGCTCTCGAATCAATATGTAAAATGAAGATTGTCTACAGTTAAAATCCCTCTTAAAAATATCTTAGGAAGCGCCACATGCAATACCAACATACCGTTTCTCAATAAGTCCAAAGATTTCTTTTTTGTTCTGTGATTGGAACAGAATCTCTGTTTCTTTGGTTGAGCTCCAGATGAAGCATTTGGCTTGCATTGAGGGACCATGTTGCATGAAAAATAAGTATCTTTAAACACTAGAATCACACTCCTGCACCATCAGGTGCCCATATTCCCAAGAGCAGCCCCAGGGAGACAGAGGCCAAGTGAAACCAGCCTGTCACTCGTACCCTGGGACATGTGCTCAGGCACTGGAGGGCTGTGTGGAGGGGGCTCTACTATTTTACATCTCTTTTTCAGGTCTCTTATCCTCTCTGCTTTTCTCTCTTTCTTTACTCCATATTGTCATATTGTTTTTCTCTTTTTAAGAATAGGGATAGTCATCTAGCAAAATATGTGTTAAGTCAAGAAAGTCTCATAATATCTTGCAATTCTTAGCCCTTTTGAGAAAGAGAATTCTTCTAGAGGAGAAAGAGAGAGGGAGAGAGAAGGAGAGAGAGAAAGAAAGAAAGAGAGAGAGAGAGGGAAGTATCTTATTCACTTAAGTGGTTATTCTATATATGTCTGACAGTCCTCAGAAGGAAAAGTTGGCCTCAACGGTTCAAGTTTCTACATCTCTTACATTATTATTTCATGACCCTGCCCATATTTTAAAAGTATTATTGCTTGTACTTTCTTTGTGTACACTTGAATAATATACTTAACTGCACTAGATTTATGATTCACATAATTTTTACCATTTTCTTAAAATGCTTAATTTGTAAAACTAGTATAATATAAAATATACCTCAGCACTAAAGTAGTTTGTAAATGAAGATTCTGTTCTTGACAATGAGTTAAATATCTTATACTTTTATAGACAAAATAATCATTGAATTTTACTTCAAAAAATGCTGTGAAACCCAAGGAAAAGTGGCTAATGTTAACAAAAACCTTTGGCATTGAGATGAAAAATACTTAAGCCAAAAGAAAACAAAAAGAATAAAAGCCACATTCACACATCGAATATGCCAGGCATGGGTTCATTATGACATCATTTATAGCTTATTAGGAAGTTCTCTTGGTTTTCAGCTTTCTAACTCCATTTTATACTAATTGATATTGATAGCATTTTACCGTTGCTATACTCTGGTTGCACCAAGCCTGTTGGAATTTGATACAGAAAAATGTGATGCTGACAAGTCAAGCACAAATATCTATCTATCTATCTATCTATCTCCATATTACCTGGCAGGTAATTGTAATTCTGTACTTGAACATTGTTTTCCAGGAGTAACAATCATAAAATGTTTAGTTTGGCCAATGCAGAGTTTATGACTGACCACCTGTTATGAGGAAAATGAAGTATTTCTGTGAACTGAAGATTTAAGATAAAGCATACAAGTTTTTAAGACAGACGATACCATATTCTATTGGCTGAAGTCCAAAATCTGAGAAATGAGGATAATTAGGTAACAAAGATAAGGATATTATAGATCCTTTGACTACTCTTCAACCCCACCCACCAAATGCTACCCTCCATCAATAGGGATAGACAGTTCTGACAGTCATAGCATCTGAGTTGGAATGCTTATGGGCTGGTCTTGAACTGGCATTAAGATTCCTGAGGGGGATTAAGAAAGCATTTCTGGGGTCAGGTGGCCAGAACAGCTGACTTTGAAGCACATTTAACATTGAAACATATTGTTAGTGGTCTTATGTTTACGAGCTTGTGTCCTTCACATCTGGAGCAATTACTAGCTTTGCCTCACTATCCTCATCTGCAGATGGAATACCAATATTATCAGAGTTGCTTAGAAAAATATTGTAAATAAATGATTCCTTAAAATACAAAAGCTTATCAATAAGTGAAACTATTATTAGTATTATTGCCAAGCTGTATGCTTGTATGTGCGAATGCATTGTATGGCTGTTTATGAACTGCATCTATACTCATGCATATGGAGCCTAGAGTTTGATGTCAGGTATTTTCTAAATAATAATGCAGAAGCTCTTCACTTTTTCTTCTCAGGGTTTCTCACTGAATCCAGGACTCACTGATTGGCTATAGTGGCTGTGCAATGAACAATAGGGATATGTTTCTCTCTGCCCATTCTCCATCCCAACTATGGCTACAGATGCACATGACTACCCTTGACCTTTTCTTTTAACATGGGCTTTAGGGATCTGACCTCAGGTTCTCAGGCTTATACAGCAGGTAACTAACTCGCTGAACATTTCCCTAACAGTCTTTATTTGACAAACTTTGAGGGCTCAGTGACAATTTTCTAGATCCTGGATAAGACTATTTATCCATAAGCTTAAATTCTGTTTCGGGCTTTTGTCATAATCCCTCATCTCAACTGATATTTCTATATAAGAGGTAGAAGGATATATAAGATGATATGCAAAGTGGGCACGTAATTCTATGAAATGATAGCTTTTGTGCATAAGACTCTAGAGTTTATTTTTACTTGATTTTACTACATACATCAACATCTGTGTGAGGTATTTATCACATTATCAATAGGAATCTCACTAGGATATCTGAGCTGGTGAACAAAGCTGGGTTTTCAAATGAAATTTGTACAGATACAAAGTCTGTTCTCTTAACCAAAACAGCCAGTAGAAAATGCCTGAGACCATCTAATGATTCAAGTGGTAATTTATGAGAATGGAGGGAAGATCAAGTCCTTGGTCATTTCTCCATCACTCAAACAATCATCACTTGAGCCCAGCATGAAAGCTGAAAGCTAATATTTCATATCAAAATGACACTGGACTTCTCTGGTACTCGTCCATAATTATGCATTCATTAACATTTATGGAGCTGGTCCTCCTTCTTGTTGATGTGATCCAAATGAAAGGGTTAATGAACTAAGCCACCTTTACAAAAATGATCTCTACAGACACTGTATGTGGTAATTCTAATAAGCCATTTTATAGCACATGTACTTACAAGGATCACAAGAGAAACAAAGAAAACTAAAGTTAAAGTCCAATTAAAATATTTGTAACAAAGGAAGGAGAGGCTAATCTGAGCCTATCTCAAATATTACACTTTAAACCTACATGTCGTTTTTCACCAAAAATGTCACAACTATTTAAAAGTGGATTCCCACTTTAAAATATCCACCAAACAATTAATGCAAATGCTACTAAGGTGAAATGAAGACCCTGGATTATTAGTGATTCTCTGTAGAATCTTTACAGTGAAGATTTAACTACCAATAAAAGTTCCAAACTCCTGAATTACCATCCACTTATCAGGATTAAAACAGGAGTTATCATTTTCCTATTTCTTGTCATGGAGACATGGAAATAGAGCACATAAGCTACTTTTCTCACTGCTGTGGTCAAATACCTGATAGTAGAGACTCAAAGGAAGAAAGGTTTCTCTTGGCTTAGTTCCTTAGTTCATCATGCAGGGAAGATAAGATGGTGACTTACATTGTGTCTATAGATAGATGAATACTGGTACTCAGTTTGTTTTCTTCTTGTGTTCATTTCAGAGCTTTAGCTATGGAAATGATGGAATCCATATTTAGGGTAATTTTTCCCTCTCAGGTTAAGCATGTCTAGAAATACTTATTTTTAGAAAAATGAGTTTCTGTCTTACTCTAGTTAACTTATTAATGAAAATTAAACATACCAACTTGAGAACTCATCAATTTGATGCCAAAACACAAAATTTTAAAATATACCATTCTCTGACCTCTAACTTTCTTCCATCAGACAGTGCACAATGCATTTAGTCCATCTCTAAAAATTCCATGGTCTTTAATATTTCTAACCATTTCAAAAGCCCAAAGTCTCATCTGTATTCAAGGTAATCATCTAAGTGTGGCCACCTATAAGATTAAAAACATGTTATATACTTCCAGTATATGAAGCACATAATAAATACTTCTGTTCCAAAACAAAAATGACCAAAAAGTTTAGGGCTTAGCATAACAAACACTATACTCTGAAGCTCTGTTTGAAATTTGGGGCACATGATGGAGTCACTTGGACCCAAAGGTCTTGGGCATCCTTATCCTTGTAGATTTGTCCATCCAGATCTATATTAGCTATTCTTTCTAGTTGCTGTGATCAACTACCTGACAACAGTAATTTAAAAGAGGAAGAATATACCTGCATACAGGCTGAGGGGATACTGCTCACTATAGCAGTATACATAGCTCTTAGACCTGCTCTTCTCCCTGACTTTAGCATTCCTTGGTTGACATAACATTTTTCTGGCATCTTCAACATCCCAGAGATTCCATTGCAACTCAGATTTCATATCTTCACTGAAAGATCCTCCAGGGCTTCCCTGCAGGTATTCTGACTCTACTATACTTTGCTGGGTTTCACCATCTCTCTGGATCCTGGCACAAGACTTTATATCCCTCTCAATCCTGTATCTTCAATGCATACAAAACCAGTACCACATGAACAGTGGATCTAGTTCTGCTCCCAACTTGAATTGTACTCTGCCTCACCTCCAAGACACAGATACACTGGTATCTAGATGTGTACTTACCTGGAAAATACTCTCTTAGGTTGGTATGTTTAAGCAGGAAATCTCTTCAGCTGTATTCAAAATTTAGGCTCCTTCCTTTCCAATGAACTTGTATTTTCTTAAATTGGCACCTTTGGTGGATGGGTCTTACCCTCAGGGTATTTCTCCTCTCATCCTGAGGCATGCCATGAGTTTTGTTTTTTTTTTAATGGCATTATTATCTTTACAACTTATATCTGCTTTCTCATCCACCTTGTCTAAACAGTGCATCTTCATATCTGTTTGCCCGACTTGTTTTCTTGTACTGTTGACTAGTTGAGCAGGAGGCAAGTTCTGACAGAGCCTGAATGCTAACCAATCTTGAAATTTCCTCTACTAAGCATTATTGTTATCGAAGTCATCTTCTTTCAAATTTTCAGGACATGAGCAGAAATTAGCCATATTCTTTTCCAAAATTCTTTGTCACTCAAGAGTTCCCAGGAGAGCCCTTGCTATTCTTGAAAGCTAGTAATCTAGACCTCCACTGTCCACATTGATCTCAGCATTCTGCTCTTGCAAGCTGCCAGCAGATCGTTCTATAAGCTTGGCGTAAAACACTTTTGGACTTCTTTAGTTGAAAGCCTAAAGGCTGCCACATTCTTCCTTCAGACTAGCTTGGAATACCTGAAAAACATATGGCCAGGTTTATCAATGCATCTACCCCATCCTTGGTACCAACTTTTGATACTGGTTACTTTTTTGTTGTAATAAAATATCTAGCAAAAGTACCTCATAGAATGATGGTTTCTTTTAATTTACAGTTCCAAATGAGAAGGTTGAGTTCCTCATGACAGGAAGGTGACTAGTCATACTATATCAACAGTTACGAACAGAAAACAAACAAAAACAGAGAAAAGTGAATTCTATAGCTCTACGTGTATATTCTATGTGTGTGTGTGTGTGTGTGTGTGTGTATATATATATATGTATATATATATATATATATATTCTCAGTCTGGGAATATGGTTTCATAGAATGGTCCTGGCCATAATCAGAATGGGTCTTTCTTTAGTTAAACACTCACACCCACATTCACAGAGAAGTATATTTTCTTGGTTATTTTAATACAGTCAAATTTATACTAAATATTAATATCATGGGCTCCTTTTTAAAATATTACAATATTTCATTTACTGCATTCTCATATTATAGTCATGTGTTTTGAATCATCAAGAGGGCACACAAAATGTAATGCTTAGTGTGAAGTTTCAAGAATGAGATTCCAACTGACACACATGATCTTTCAGTTCAGGCAAAAGTATGTATAGGGCAATCAGCCTGTAGTCTTATGTGTGGGGTTGCATTCATGAAGACATTAAACCCTTCACTGGTGACAGCCTTAGAGGGATATGTGAGCAACTAATTTAAAGATCATACAGAAAAATGAAAGACAAAGTGGTAAGAATTCTCCATCATCACGCTATTCCCAGGACAGCTTGTATGAGCAGAGCAGCTAAGCTCCTGCTTTTCGAAGCACCTGAATCCAGAAGGTTGTCAGTTAAACATTCACAAATTGAAGGCCTGTCATTCAACTATGACAGAAAGAATAAAGTGAGACTGTATAGCACTTCCTTGTCAGTGAAGAAAATTTTGCTTTATAAAGAATATTTCCTAAGTGTTCATGATGTGACAGTCCTCCCCTCCCCCCTCTCTCTTACCTGTCAGGAACAGTCACGACATTCTGTCAAATCATTTATCCTTCCGCAGATCCTCATCCTCCTTTTCTGGCATCAAATGGTCACCTTTAGTCAACATTTCAAGCTGCATGGCATGTTTCTTTTTTGGCTGTTGTTACTGCTCTTTCTTTGCTTTTTCTGTAGACTTTCTTCGTTTTCCCCAACTCCTAGTCCAGTCTTCTTTTAAATATTCTCCCAGACCCTTCTTTAACACAACCATTTTCTTTCACTCACTGTTGTATGCTGGACATATCTTAGAAAAGTTAGCTACTCCTTCAGAAGAGATTCATTGCGAGGTAAGGTGGCTGGCAGCATGAGGTATTATGCCAGAAGGTTTTTTGAACACAGGGATGCCCTTTGTGTGAAAGGAGCTGTTATTTGGCAGTAGCAGATATATTTTGTTCAGAATAAAGTATTAGGCAGCATCTGCAGTTGGGCCCTCTCACTGACATTACAGTCATGAGAGAACCCATTCTATGCTTTATGCCTCTCAAACATGACATGGAAAGTTGGAATATTCTCAAGTGAAGGGAAGATTTTGACCCTTAGGTTTCTCTTCTCTGCATATCACAGGGTATGTTAGATTACCTATTTGCAAATGTATGAGGAGTCACAGTAAACTTTCCTAACTTTTGCATCAGACAAGCAAACTGAAGCACATTAGGCAACCTTTACAATTTTAAGGCTATTTTTCCCTCCTCGTGTGAACTGATCAGAGGTGCCGGTAGCAGGGCCTCTCTGTAAGGTTTATAATGAGCAGACAGTAATTGACAGGCACTCTGGAGTGTTTTGAGAACTGAATGATATCCTGTGCTTGCCTGGATAGGCAAGGTCACTGCTCTTCTTTCCTCAATGACACAGAAAGAACACTGTGGAGGTGGATTCTACAGTTCATAGTGATGACAGAGGAGCCAGAAACAGAGTGCTGAGGGGAATGGGAGACACAAATTGAAGACAGAAGACACAATCAAATGTATTATCATAAAAACACAAAATATCAAAGGGAGCCAACATGCTATGAGTCTCATCTCCCCGTGACACTGTGGTCAGCTTGGCTTATTTCAGGGCTCAGTCGGTTAGCTTTACTGCACAAAATGACTTTGGGATTCTCAGTATTGTTTAACATTGACCAACTGCTTCTGGGAAAGATTAGAAATATTTAGGAATCTTCCAAGGAACCAGCAGTTTGGAATATTTAATCTACAGAAAAGAAAAAACTAACATAGAACAAGTTGAATTCTGGAGATTAGTAAACATACATTAAAATGATATCAATTGATTGTAGCATAGTTTCAAAGAACATGGCCATCCTGAAATGATTAAAAACTAGGTTGATGGCTGACTGGAGGGCATATTATCTAGGAGCATGTGGTCACCAGACAAGCAGAGTCTTCTTCCTCTCCTTCAGTGAAGTGACGTTGTACCCTAACTTTTCAAGTTGGTTTTTTTAACTATCTGCAGTGAACAATTTGCTATCATCAGGCAGTGGCTTCTAATGATACAACAGAGAAACATCCTCTCCAGGAACGGTATACAGTGCTTGCTACTGGAAAATAGCAGAGGGTTTTAGCTCTTCTCCATCTTGGCCTACTAAAATGTACCAGTGTAACTCTTCAGAGTGACTGAGAAATGATGGGAAACCTTTTTTTTTTTTCTTTTCTTCCCTCTTTCCACTCTCTTTTGTCTTTTAGTCTTCACGCAGGGTCTCAGTGTATAGCCCAAATTAATCAATCCTTTATAACCTTTCACCTATTAGTACTACAGGTATAAGCTATCATGCCCAGCTAGGGCGATTTTCAAATGAACCTAAGTTTACGGATTAAAAACAAACCAAACAACAACAAAACCCAAACAACAACAAAAACAAATAAAAAACACACAAAACCAAAAAAAACCCCAAACACTTTATTTTACCTTTAAAAGAGGTAAACAAATAACATGAGCCTATCTGTATAAGAGAAATGGCTGTGTGAGCCCAGGGGGCTGATTTTCGTGACTCACATCAGTATCTTAGTTGTTTCCTTAATTTACTTCTGTTTAGCCAAGTAGAAAGCAAATTCTTCTATGTTGTAGGAATAATTCATAAACTCAAAAGACTTGGACACTATGTTGATAACTGTATTGTTTAAATGCTGGAGATATAATTCAGTGAGTAGAGTCCTTGGGACGTGTACAAAGTCCAGGGTTTAATGTTCAGCACAGATGAAAGCAGACACTGTGGTGCACAGATGCAATACTGCACTCTGGATGAAGAGAAAGGAGAATCAAAAGTTCAAGATCATTCTTGGCTACATAGTGAGTTGAAGGGAAGCCTTGGCTATGTGAGACTTTATTTGAAAAAATAAATTATATAATACATATACAAATATGGAAAAGCATATACTTACATGTATAATAGTGAAATAATTTAAAGAATAGTTTTATAAATGTACCTTATAAAAAATCAATGTTTTGTAAATGTACTTTTACATATTATATTAATGTGATAGATAGTTCAGACAAGACATCCAATGTTCCCCATAAGATAATGACGCTAAATTTTAATAATGTCGTTTGAGAAGACTCACAGGAGTCACTGATTTTGTGGTCGAGAGTTACCGATTGGTTATGCTTGATATTAATTAATTTTGGGGTTTACTTTGAAACACTGTATATGGCAATGAACGGAACTCAAAATTTGAGTTAGAGAGCCTACATCAAAGAACTACACATAATAAATCAACTGTATGCTTCTAGACAAGTCTCTTAGTTGTATGAAGCCTCAATATTTTACTGATAATTGGTAAAAGTAGTCATATATTGTTGGAAAGATTAAGAGAGATAATATAAAGTATTTTTATAGTGTGAGCACAATAAGGTAATATACATTTTAATCACTAACAATAAGCAATCTTTTCTTTTATTTAAGAAAAGTGGCCAGAAGAATATTTCCTTTTCTCAGTCTGTTTTGGGAAAAAAACCCCAAAACCTTAGTGTTATTATCAAAATTTTTGTTAGAGAGAAGAAAAAAAAAACTAAGAAATCTTTTAATAATTGCAGTTGACTATCAAAATCTTTCTCATTTATGAAGATACTAATTCCAGCTTGTTATATATGCATTTCCAACTATTCAAAGATGAGGCCCATTAGTCAATGAAATTAATATGCGGTAGTAAAACATAGAGAAAAAGATAATCTTGAAAAAAAAACATTTGTGAACATCTTCCCCATAAAACAATTATAACATAAAAGAAAAATCTTAATCCCAACATTGTTTGAAAGCCATAATAACACTTAACCAAGCAGTTTGGTCACCCTTGTTTTCTGAGGCTTCCTGAGATATTGGAGAAAGTAAAAGCACTTATATGAAGCTACCTACACAAACCATGGTATGTTAAAATGACCAAACCAATACTTTAAGAGATACCTTGACTGTGTATGCATCTCTCCTGCAACTAGGGATTGCCAAGTCCCACACTTTCTGACAATGTCCTCTCCCTGAAGTGGCAAACATTACAGGCATCATTTCTATGACACGGCAGCCATTTTTGTCTATGGATATTCAGAGCAGTGAGTCTGCTGCTCAAAATGAGTAAAAGCTCTGTTGCAGATTGTCTTATCCAGCAAGAATTATCTAGGTGCACAGGAAAAATCAGTGTGCGTGGGGAGCACTAGAGATGTGTCTCTGAAGTTGATGAGCTTCCTCCACGATGAAGGAATTCTTCAAAGAGATCGGACAGGAAGTCACTTCTCTCCTCTATGTTTGAAACTCATTAACAAAGGAGAGCAGCCTGTATTTGCCTTCCACACCTATGAACTTCCAAGTGACCTTTTATTTATGCCATCTCTCCCCCAAAACATTCTCCGGAAAGCAATTTTCTATGCACAGAGTTATTCCTGTAATTTGGCAGAAGAGGGGCGGGGGAGGCGAAGAGGACCACAAACACTAAGAATCGAATGCAAGCTCGTCAGTTCCTCTGCCAAAAAGTGCGCTGAAGCCAACGGACCTCCCACGTTCTCCATAGTGTGCTTCTGTGCATGGTGATCTGCAAATATTATCATTCCATGACAATGCAGTTTCATCAAGGTACGTCTCAATCCATGGGATACGAGTCCCACACAACAGACGGGGACTTTGGCGGAGCTGCGTGCACGCTGCGTGTGTTACTTACTGGTTATATTGCGGTGGCCACACTGAGTCCCGTATGGCGCAGTATTAACGAATGGCATGCAAGCACCTTCTGTCGAAACAGCTGCGACAGGGAAATTTCAGGCATTTTTCCAGAAAATTTTTGTGCTCTGGACCAAATTTTCATTAGGACTCTAAAACCTGGCAAGCAGCATTGTTGTGTATGATTTTTTTTTTTTTTTTTTTTTTTTTAAATAAACTAGGACATGCCTTTGTTACAGGAGTGAGGGAAAGGGCCTGCCACGGCTCTCTTCTATTCTAAAAAGTTCAGGAAACATATAACAGCTCACAAAATAACATCTCCCAACTTTTGGCTGTTTGTCGACATACAAATAAAATTCACAGTTTGGGATATGTAGATTTCCACATCTCAGGGTAAGAGATTCCAACGGAGGCTTTCCTCAGGCACGGGTTTGTGAAGAAGGCACCCAACCAACAGAGATGATTTGTACGTGTTTCATTTTTGATGCTGACTGCCAAAAATGAAAAAAAAAAAAATCAATGCAAGAGTTTTTACTTCTTTTAAGGGACAGCATGTCCCAGAATTAGGAAAAATGAATCAAAGACGAGGGTGCTGTTTGTACGTGCCTGCTTGAACTCATAAGCTACATGATAAAACATGGAGCAGGCTTTGGAATCTCACTCATAGAAATATGAGGTGTTTTTCCATTTTCTTTCATCAATAACCTCTCTACTATAGCAATGGAGACTAGAAAAACACCCTTTTGTAATTTTTAAATTCCCTATGCTCTGCTATAAACACTAATGCAAAGCAAACATGTTTGGCAGTTAATATGTGCATTATCATTATGTAAATAGGCATGTTGTCATTATAATTCAATGATGTTTTTCTTTGTAAGCCCCCGCCCCCCCCATATTATCCAATTTCAGTCGTAATGTGTATTATACCGCCGGGTCTTTATAAGCACTCTAGATCACAGGGAATAAGTAGACTGTCTATAACAAGAGGCTTCCCATATATGCACAAGACACTGGATGCAGAGACTACCAAACAGACTGAAGCTGCTTCCCATTGTTCAATTCCACCACAGCAATGTGCAGAAGCCTGAGATTAGTATCCATTTTACTGTTCAAATTGAGTACCACATTATGACATTTTATACAGACAACATTATAAGTTGAAATGATACATTTAAACTCCATGAGATGACTTGATCTAGCACTAACATAAGATAGGCTGCATATCTGAACCTTATATGAACTAGGAACAACCCATGGCACAGTCTGTTTGGAAATGTTACAATGTTTGCATAAATCCATTGCTTATGCATAAGCACCAGGGAACCAGAATCCTGAGGCAGACAGTAATCTATAAAGTTCTCACAGCGCTTGATAAGCATGCAAGATGCATCGTAATCTTCCTTAGTGAATTGCAAATGCTTATGCAAGAAGGAGCACATAGCTGCATCTTGCATGAAAAGATCAGCAGAGATTTCTTTAGTAGGAATGGGAAGAGATCAGAGAAAGAATTGGCAGAAGGAAGATAAAGGGTTTGGTATATCATTTAGTCTATTTGGGCTCTTAACACAACAGAATCTACTGTAAGAAGCACATTTGAGGTTCTTTTCTCATCACAGTCTGTGGTTCAAATTACTGGACTTATCACTATTTTTTGTTTGCTTGTCTGTCTTACCTGTAATGAAAGGGTCATGTCAGCAATGAAAGAATGTGACGTGTCATTGATTCATGGGTTCTTTCTTTTCACAGAATCAGTAAGCTATGATGTCTGAAGCAACAAAACAAACAATTTTTTCTTTGTTTAAATAATGGTGTCACTATTTTGTTTCACATTCTTAAGGAGAATGCTGCTTGACACATGGTTAATCTGATAAGACAGCATAAATTGCTTAAAGTTTCAATGCCTATAAGTTTAAAATGCATTAGCACTAGGTTCTGATGTAGAGGGTAAATTAGGTGTTATTTTCCATTTGTTCGCCACACCTTTTGTTAAGCACCAGCTTTGTGTGAAGCCTTCTGATTTGAAATGTCCTATTCAATTTTAGTTATGCATAATGCACCACTAGGCTAGAAACATATCTACCCTGGCATTGAGATAAGCAGGTATTTAACATGCAGAGCAGAACTTCTGTTTTAACCCAAGAAAGGCCATCACCATCTACTCCATCATCAGACTGCTGGCAGGCACAGTTTAAACTAGGGAGCTGGTAGGCACATAATGCAAGAATGTTCTCCCTGTGGGCCAGCACTGTACTTTGTTGGGTCTATCTGGACAGAACTATTCTTCACTTCAATTGTTCTGCCTGCTGTTCCATCTCCCTTCCAGTACCCAACCTGACCTCTCTTCTCTGTCTCTGTCTCTCTTTGTCTCTGTCTCTCTGTCTCTCTGTCTCTCTCTCTCTCTCTCTCTCTCTCTCTCTCTCTCTCTCTCTCAGATATATTAATTTGCTACAAACTTCTGTTTTCAAAATACCAGAGACTGGGTGGCTCAGACAGTAAACTTTATTCTCTTATCGTTCTGGAGTCTAGAAGAAGGCCAGAGATGCCAACAATGTTGGTGTCTGGTGAGACCTCTCTTCCTGACATGGAGGTGATCCCTTCCTCCCTTGTTTTCACATGGCCCCTTTTTTGTACTTCTACAGATTAAAAAAAGGGAGAAAGAGAAATATCTATATTTCTGGTATCTCTTCCACTTATTAAGACAGCAGTTGAATCTGACCAGAGCACCAATTTAGGACTTCATTTGACCTCAATTATCTCTAAATTGAAGAACAGTGTGGTGACAGTGTCAACATACAAATCTTAATGTGACACAATTCAGTCTATAGCACTAATAACCAGTCAGATCAAACAGGCTTTCTCCCTGGAAGTAGCCCTTACTTCTTAAGGATGGTTAGGTAACAGTTTCTAGTTGAGCCACAAATCCATTCTGTATGCTCTCATCGTAGCCCTGAAATTCTTTCTAATGTATGTTGATGGGTTTTACTTATGAACTGGAGAGTCAGCTGTGTGAGTGAAGTATTTGTGCTTTACTGATTGGAGTTCAGAGTATGAAACACAGAGGGAGAGTGGGCTTGCCTTTTGATTTTGTGCAAATCCAAGACGAACACTGAAATTAAAATTAAGGGCTTGGGGTCCACAGATGGCATCATTGCAATGGCTGACACAAATGATAGTGTGAAGTCTGGTTACAACACCAGTGAGAGTTGGGGGAAAGAGATGCACAAGTCCTTGGGATCAGTTTCACTCCCTTGGGGAGCTGAGCCATGGAGCACTAGTCACTTGTCTATATTATCTCAAGAACCATATCCTCAGGTACAGACTTGTGTCTTTTTACAGCATGTATTGCTTTGCCCCTTCCTTGGAAAGGTGAGCAGGAGCCTGCTATCTTCTGAGCATTATTAAAAGTAAGCCTATAATGCTCACTGAGGTTGTTCTCTGGGGAAATCCCAGAAGAAAGGCTGCATCCACACACTGGGTTTCTTTGCAAGGACCCATGCGGAACCCCTGTTGCTCCCCCTGGTATCTTAAGATGGCCAAAGAATGCAGTGACTCACTCCTGAACAACTGTTGGAGATTCATGGCAGATTTGTGCAGATTAGGTAAGTTATTGAGTCCCAGACAGTGGAAACAAGCAGAACAACAGACCTCTGCTCTAGAATACTTAGCCATGTCTGGAAAAAGATTGAGTTGATACTTGTGAGCAGGGGAGTTGACTCTGGTATCTACCCAGAAGAAGGTGGCTATGTTGTTAGACATTGTATGTCTTCTTAAAGAGACAGCTGAGATGATACAGTGCTATCCCAAGAGATGACCCAGGTTTGATACCCCTAACCTATGCAAAAGTACCAGGCATTGTGGCATGTGTGTTTAGTTACAATGTTGTGGAAGACAGAGATGAGAAGATCTCTTGGGTTTGTTATTAAGCCAACCTAGCACAATCAGTAAGGTTTGAGCAAATGAGAGCCATTGTCTCAAAGGAAGGTGATGGCATTCTGTGGATAATAGCTGAGGTTGTTCTCTGATCTCCACATGTATATGCACACATGTGTAAATATGCCTGCGCGCGCGCGCACACACACACACACACACACACGCACACACACACACGCACACACACAGGCACACATGCAAAAGCAATTTTATGATAGACAAGAAGTCTCAGTTTCTCATTCCAATAGGTCCAAGTGTAGAAATCCTGGTATAATGGTTAAGAAAATGGGCTTTAAAGTGAATATTCATCTGGGAGATTCCTGGATTCTATCCACAGTTAATGTCTCTCATCCATATAATGAGAATAAAATATATATTTTCTGGTTCTGCTATAAAGATGAAATAAGATAATACATTCAAAATATTTATTCATAGTTTACCATGAACTGGGTGCGTAGATACATACTCAAAAGAACTGACCAAACACAGGTCTCTAGAGTGATACATCTCTAAGCAAACAAACTTGCATGAATTAGTAGCATTCAAGCTAGATTATGAATTCATGTGGGTCATGTGTTAGTGTTCTGGGGCGATGGTGGCATGATGCTGTTGAGACTGAGACATTATCCATGATTCTGTCATTCTGGAAAGTATAACTGTTCTATGATGCGTGGAAGAAGAGAATGAGCATTCCCAGGCAGAAAAAGTCTCATTTATTTGAAAATGTTATTAGTGTCTATTAATTGTACAAAATAATGGGTCTCATTGTGAATGTCATGGACTTTGGACACATTCACTCCTATTACTGTCTCCTCTCTCTCCTCTCCCTCACTGTTCCTTTTCCTCTTTCAAATAGTGTCTACTCAACTTCACTTCTAAACGACTCAAGACTGAATATGAGGAGGACACAAGCATGCTTTTCTGGGTCTGGCTTACTGTACCTAACACAATGTTCTCCATATCCAGCCTCGAGGCTGGAATCCAGCAGGCTCAAAGGGCAAGAGCAGAGTACAAAAAACCCTCTGGGGCTCATGAGCCATAAGATAAAAGTACAGACTGAGGGAACAGAAGAAACTGGTTAGGAAGAGGCAGTGGCCCAGAAGCCTGAGCAAGAGTAAGAGGCCCAGAAAACCTGGAAGGAAGCAGGATGACTTGTGAGTTGAAATTCTCAACCCAGCATTTTCCCTGCGCCACAACCTGGTACCATAAGGATCCTTCCTTTCCCGCTGAGAAAGAGCTTATTTTTCCTTTTATGAAAACACATGGAGCATAATAGCTATTTAATCAAGGCCTCTACAGTAGTTACTTAGTAGAACTGTCAAAAAGCTTTTACCAGCATCAGGGAGCTGCTCTCCACCCCTTCCATCTTTTACCTCATCTCTTGAAGGCACAGCCAGCCCTGGGGTTCTGTACAAGAGGCAATAATGGCTCTCACCTAGCACTGGCCAACCAGCCACCTGCTGGCTATGCGCATGAGCTATTGGAGTGGGTCAGTAACTGTGTGTTGATGTATACTTAACATCAACTGGAACCTAAAGTAATTTTAATTGTGTTTTTGTTTTAAACAGATCTCAGAACATTCAAAATTCATTCAGATCACTATGTAATTGAACCTAGTACTAGGATTTTTGATAAGTTGAATCTTTTACATTAACTTTCTAACAATATGATAGCATGACTTGCTATTTAAGGTCCATATGTTTCAATTTACACAGTAGTATATTATTTAGAAAGAATAATCCATGTGTGTCTCTCTGTGTATATCCATGTCTATGTGTCTGTATATGTATGCCTTTATGTGTCTATGTGTCTGTTTGTGTGTGTATTTGTATGTCTGTGTGTCTTTGAGAATGTATGTGTGTCTTTGTGTGAATGTATCTATCTCTGTGTGTATCTATGTTTGTGTATCTTTTTCTGTGTTTCCCTGTGTCTCTCTGTGTGTGGGCCTGTGTATCTGTGTGCTTGTATGTGTGTGTCTGTGCATCTGTGTGCTTATGTATGTGTCTGTGTATCTGTGTGTTTATTCATGTGTCTCTGTGTGCTGTATGTCTGTGCACCTTTGTGTGTGTGTGTGTGTCTATGTGTTTCTTGTCTATGTCTGTGTGTGTCTGTGTTTGAACTCAAATTTATTTCTGTAACTGTCAAACTCTCCCAGAAGTGGAGATCTTGAAAGGAAACAGAGCTTGATTCCCAACCCACAATGGTCACAGGGTGAGCACGTTTCCCTTAACTCCTTTAAAGTTGAACACACTTTTTAGGAAAGTGGGGCAGGGGAATGCACAGGCTGGAGAAGTCTTTTATAAACAAGCCATTTAAACTTCAGTGACAATTAGCCCCCTGCCCTGCTTTAACTTCTGGGTCTTATAGACGGGCCTTGTTGGATGATTTACTTTCAGGCTTCCCAGCCGTACCAGGCTGGCCTGGGGAGGTTCTACCCTCACATGTGTGGCGTGTGGGGAAGTTGAGCTGCCATGGCCAGTTTGATGAAGTATACATAAGCTCTGGCTCTGCATATCTGCAATATCGTGGACGGTCAAGGAGGCGCCTGTTATAAAAATACACAGTGAAACACAAGCAAAGGACTGCTCTTTCTCAAAGACCAACGTAATGCATTCCTTCTGTTTAGGCTCATTTTCCAGCCTCTCACATTCTTTGCGAACAAGAGTTATAAAACAACCCTGATGCAGGCCAATTATTTTTACTTTGAAGGCCATTAATCAAGATTGACTAAGAAAATGAAGACAGCTAAGCAAAATTTCATATGTGACTAGAGCAAGATTAAAATAAAACCAGATGGGATGGACAGAGACACTGAGCATTTCTTTTTTTAAAAAAAATTTGGACTCATGTAATAAATGTCTTTTACAAATTACAGCACTCTTATTTTTTTACAGTAAATCAACTCAGGCCATAGCGTACAAGTGGTCTCTTTGCTGAAATGTCAAAAATAGAACCTGCCTTGTTCTTGTGGAGTAATCCCGCAAATCTAAAGCAGCAGTGTGGGCTAACAGTCTATAAACCATCTACCTGTGTTCAGTCAGACCCAGGCCTGATGATGTGTTTCTCATGGTCTGGGAGCAGAGCACACAGTGAATCCACAGAATTCCTGTTGCGGGAATTAGTGTTTCAACATGGGGTCCTCTTGCAATCTGATGGCCTGGCAGCTAAGAAAAGATGTGCAAGAGTCCAGATTCTCCATAACAGAAAGATCAGAAAGGGAAAACATTCTACCTATTTCAATATTTAAAAATTGTCTTCCCCAGAGATCTTCAGTGGGAGAATCATTCTTCTCTGTATATAAAATACACAGTTTTGAATTGCATGCTTTCTGAAGAGAATAGTAAAATATTTATACTTGGTATGTGAAACTGTATTCTCTTCTGAATTTTATGTGATTTTTTTTTTTTTTTGCACAGAAAGGTCCTCCTTCTCTCCTGCACACAGCAGCAGTATCTTGCCACAATGACAAAATGGCTGAAAATAACCAGCTGTTTCATGATCTCTCTCAAAACACATGCTATAATCCCAAAGAATTCTGCCCATTTAGCACTGTCAGGTTGGAAAGTTGGCCGAGGAAATGAGACTAAACTTGCTTTTCATAACACACAACGAACCATTTCCACAATGGATTTGGAGAAATCATATATGCTTTTCTCAGATCAGCTTCAAATTAATCTGGAAAGAAAATGATGTCAATTGTCTTACTTTTTTTTTTTTTTTTTTTAAAGAAGACAATTTAGTTGGAGTTCAAAGAGATTATTTTCCTGAAAACAGTCAAAATAGGTCAACCCATGAGAATCAGAGTGAACATTCATTCCATTCTCCCTAAGTCTCCAAACAAAGCAGGAAATGCTTGTCTAAAAGTCCTCAGAGAAACACAGCTCCCTAGACATAGTCGTTCCTTATTTGGTGCAGTAGATGTAAGGCCGTGAACACTGTGTGTCTGTCAGTGGGTTCTTTGTTTAATTGCTTCCTATTTGAAGCCTCCTGGTGAATCCTTCTTTCAATAAAGCCTCAGACTGAGATATGTGAACAAACACCAGGGAACAATGCTAGGAGAAAATAAATACTGGAGGGATTTACTTTTGCAAGTTTAGGACTGTGTGTGTTTCTTGACCAATGACTCTCGTCGGGACAAGCTCTCTACCTTGTGTTTATAGTAAATCCAGGACAAAAGGACTCTACACATGACCAAGTTTTTGATGAGAATTGTCTGTTTCATTCTCAATAAAACCAATACTTTTTACTGTCTCAATATCTAAATTTCTGTTGAGTGCAACTTTTACTCCCACCCTGAACCTTAAAATCCCCAGTTTTAAGTATTTTAGGGTGCCGTTGAATGTCTCAACACCCTTGCCTGCCTCCTCTAATAGTTTTCTAATCACTCTTTCTGAAGGCCAGGATCATTTCTGCCAAAGTCTTCATTCTCACTGTGCCCAATACACATAGCTTCTTATCTCTTAGGTTTCTGTTTAATGTCTCCTCCCCAGACGAACATATTTACACTCTTTCTAAATCCCCCCAGGCATTCTTGGACACATTAGCTTTTTAAATTTCTGCTCTTGGTCAGATACTTGACCACTGTTTATCAACAGTGGGACATCAGCCCATGAAGTCTAGGGTTCTGTCACTCTGGCTATGGCTATATTTCTGGCATTGGATATGTACTAGACATTCAACAACTTATAAGAAAAGTTTCTTGAATAAATGTGATGAAAAGTGAACATAAAAGGAGATATTAAACTAGAATACAATATGACAGAGAGTAGATTCGGTGTGCCTTTAGGATGCTGTACAAGATGCTGAGGCTTCCTAGTATTCCAACTCGTTGATGGAAGTCTGCCTCTGTACAGCTTCCCTTCATATGGGCAGAGCTTCTTTTTAAATATGCAATGTCCTCGTGAATATAATAAGTCATTCAATGAGAATGAGTAGATTTCCAGTCCTTCCCTCTTTGGCAAAACTGCCTCTGTTCACATTACCTTTCTTCACTTCCCTCCATGCTCTCCTGGGGGGTGGGGCATTTGCTCCCATCATGGCTTTTCCCAGTCTATCCAGTTCATTGGCACCAAATCAATCTTACTAAAAACAGTTTTGTGATGTCATCCCCAACCTCAAAAACTCAAGTGGTTCTTATTATCTAAGAGCAAAGGTCAAACATTTTAGCTCAGTATTCAAGTCCGTGGGGTTGCGCCCAGACAACCTCCCAGCCTTATCTCTCATGGCTTTGTAACAGGAATCCAGGCCCCAGTTTAGCTGGACTCCTCAGTCCCTTGAGCTCAGGTTGTTTCCTCCCCATCTTGCTCATAAAACTCCTGCTGACTGGAACCTTTTCCTCTTCTACACAGTTTTTAAGTAATGATTATGATCCAGATGGAATCATTAAGGATAATTTTAAAATCCTGAAATGCTTATTGTTATTACAGATTGTGTCTTTGGCCATAATCACAATTCTTTCTAAAGATCATTTCTATGAATTGGACTCTCTGTAAAGGCTAAAAATATATTTTACTTCCTTCCAGCACTCAGCCTTAAATGTTGATGATGAATATCAAAAGCTTTCAGGGACTTTATCTACTCAATGGAAGAAGAGAAGAAATTTGAGGATTTGTTAGAATAAACATTGAGATGATATATGGAATAGTTTATGTGGGATCTAACATATACACATTAGTGTTTTTATATTAGGTTGCTGAAAGAAACAGGTTAACAAACTAATTATCAAGTGATTTTTAGAGCACTCATAAAACATAGCTGATTACACCACAGTTTTATTGATACTGCAAATGTGTTATACCAAACTATGCACAAAGTAAACAAATTAATATTTCAAAGAGGGTATAAACTGCTTATTTCTGGTTCTGCCATCATATTTTATAATCTAAATGCTATGATCTTTATCTTATGTTAGAACTGTAATTCTACTGAAAATATTAATTAAACTTTTGAAGCTCTTACTAGAAAAAGGTAGATGCAAATTCTAGAACACAATTTCAGACAAGGCCTTGGGACCACAGAATCATTTCTTTTCTTCACTACAACATATGAGGATGTGAAGTCCAATGTCTGGTTCTGGTATTAGTACTTTGATAATGCTGTCCATCCCTGGCTCATTGACAAAGCTACATGGATAGCTATCTATCAGTCAATCAGCAGAGCACATGGATTCTTCTGTTATTAAGGCAAAATGAAATGAAGCAAAAGCAAACCAAACTATTGAAGGAGGATGCTTATCTGAACACTTCTGCAGCAGGTGCACTGTGATGGCATCATACTGAGTTTTAGACGCATGACCTACTTGATACTTTTCTTGTATATATGGGATAGAGACTATGATGTCAAAGGGGAGGCCAAATCCATGTTCACATTTGGAGATTACTTCTCATCAAACCTCTTCATCTCTCTTCTTTTCTTCTTTAAGTTCCTTTTACTTTCATTTTTCGTATTTTTTTCTTGAAGTTATCAGGTTCTTGTTCAGTGCCATATCTTTATTAAAACTTAGTAGCTTTATGTCAGTATTGTGTGTGTAAAGCTAAGAAATCACTGGATGCTAAAGTATATGTAAGTGGGAGACTAGCAGTGGTTAAGAGTACAGCGTTATCTCATGCAAGGCTATAACCTAGCCTTGAGGGATTCGGAAACAGGAGGACCTTCAGGGCCAGCTGGATTCCCACCTAGCAGAGGAACCTAAGCTTTGGAACTGGAGGACCTTCAGGGACTTTTTATGCTCTGTGATGGGGACCAAGGCCCTCATATTTAAATACACATCTGCCTCTAGATAGACTTGTATATGGACACTCCCAAATATATGATCATTTCCTAGTAGAGTATAAGTATGATGAAGACAATCTTGTCTAGGGATCATTAAAAGTATTTTAGAGAAAGACATTGTAAATGAGATTTGACATGGCAGAAGGGGTAAAGTGTGGGACATGTTTAGTGTAAGTAGAGTAGATCTTGCAACAGAACAAATGTTGGGAAGAACATTTGTGTTGCTCCCTGGATGTTAGTAATATCTGGGTTTCCAAGAACAGCATAAGGAGTTGAGAGCTTTGTGTTGCAGGGAAGGCTTTTAATTTCAAGGTAAAGGAGAGCAGGGCAGGTCTTAAAATGTGGGTTTCACTTTCTTTACATAACAGACATTATTCTTAAAAATCACATTGACTTTAATTTCAGCTAGCAGTTTATACCACCAGAGACTAGACTAATTCAACTTTTCCTCTTTCCTTGATTAGCATATTGTCTTTCAAACTCAGGTGTCCACTTCATAGTGTCTCATATCACAAGATGGCTACTGATGCCTTTGGTATCACTGCAATATAAAAGGCAAGAAAAGCTGAGCAACAAGGAAAAGCGTAAGATATGTTTGTCTATCCCATATGAAAGAATAAACATCATTTCAGTCCTGGGAATCTGCAGATTTCCAATAATGCTTAGTTTTTCAGATGTTGCTGCCTGTATAGCAACTGTCAGTCAAACATCTAAGTCTGTATCCTCTCAGGAGGAGGCAAGTAAGGGGAAGCTAAAAGGGGACGCATATAGGGTGAGTTAAACAGAAATGTAGATTAGTCATCAAAAGGACACTGTTCGCCATTTTGGATAACAAAATTGAATAAAGCCACTGAGCACTGTGGGTTGAGAAGCCACATTATCATTTGAAAATATATCTCCCCCAAGTTGTCATGGGGAACATTGATAGGTAGGCGAGAACTGATTTAGCATGGTGATCTGGATGATATATGAGAAGTAGCTGAGGCTTGAATCAAGGTGGATAATTTTAGGAAAGCTGGGGTGTATAAAATAGCTCCCAAATAGTCATTCCTAGCAGAGCTACAAGCCAAACATGTAGTGATGAGTATGGATTCACTTTAGATTATAAAGTAATATGTATTTTGTAACAAATACACATTGTGTGGTTAAATTTTGACAAACATTAAAATACACCTTACCCTTGGACTTAAAGTTTTCTCATAGAGGAACACTTGAGTGATAGAAAGTTGGTTGGTTTGTTTATCAAGGCCCTTTTTCCAGAATTTTTTAAAAAGAAGGCACTATATTTTAATTATTGATGTAGCATAATACAGCAAACATATTCCCAGACTAATTGTGTTTGTGTTCTCCAGCTTGGTAAAATAATTGGGTCTTTGTACTCACACTAAGGAAAACCCAAAAGCAGTAGATAGATAAAGGATATTCTTAAATCCATAAGGAAAATTTGCAGTCTTCCTATATAAGAAAAACCATTCCACAAGGGTAAAAAGGAAGAAATCAAACTCACACTAACATAAATCTCATAGAAAAACATTAGAAATTTTTAGTTTTCTATAAATGCTACTATTAGAATTCATTTCTGAGCAGAGACTTTTTTTCTTATTTCAACTTTCACATTAACAGCCCAATAATAAACCCTTGATTAAAGAAAACGGATTACAGTGAAGGGTTGAAATAAGCTTAATTTTAGAGGTGTGATTAGTGCCACAGTGAGAGACTCCTAGGTAATGATTTTTAAAATTTTATAGGGAATGTTTAACAAGATGATTGCCTGACTATAAAATGTCTCTGTATAAGAAAATAGTCTTTGAAAGCAGCATTGGGCCCTGTTTTACTAATACTACCATGAATGGCAACGTTTCTTTTATAGTCTTGACGAATGCTGGAATAGAAATTTTATTATAATGATTTTGGACCCAGAACTGTGAAAATAGTGGGCAGGATATGAACACTTTACCAGATCAATCAATTTTCATTTAAAATTCTGCTTATTGTGTATGATATCAAACTATGAAAATGTAACATTTCAAACTAGTGGTTTCTGTCCTACCAAAATTGCAGTACTTATTTGGATGTTGAAGTAGATAGGATCAGCATTAGAGACAGCATGGTGTAACGGGGGGGGGGGAGATAAGGATTGAAAAGCCTGCCTTCAAGTCTTTTCACTGAACCCCTCACTGGCAAAGGCTGCCACAGACGTTCACAAGACCAAGACTCCAAAATTTGCACCTTGCAATTCTCAAACCCACAAGGAAGGAAGCTGGGACAGATGATTATTGAAACTTTATTAGTGGGATGACCTGTATTCATCTGTAACAAAATCTTTGGGAACATAGGGGAGAACTAGTCCCAGAGCAGGCATAAGGACAGAAGTGGGAAAGTTAGCACATGGATTAAACTTGAAATCTTACATGGGACTGGACTAGTTCAGTGGGGGAAAGATCTCAGACAGTAGTGCTAAGAAGCAGCCCAGGAAACTGGCATTAACCAACTGCGAAAAGAAGTTGTAAGATATGAGTCATGACAACGTTAATCAACCTTGGCTAACCTGTACTGGGTGAAAAACCATGCATGGTCTCTCACTGAAGTGATTTGCACTTAATCCTGAAAAGACAAAGAGTGATGTGAAAATGATACTTACAACCATATTTATATATGAAATAGTTCACTTGGGTGTTTCTGTGTAGGACTTAAAGGTCATTGTACACCGCTTGGCAAGGGCTATCTTAAATAAGCTTTAGAAAAAGCCAAAAACATATTTGAGAGTTAAACTCTAAAGAAAGAAAGAAAGAAAGAAAGAAAGAAAGAAAGGAAAAAGAGAAAAACCTTTCAAAAGAGGAAGTACATGCATAGAGCTAAAGATGAACTGCCCCCCAAAATGTTGGAAGCAAAGCTGGTGTGAGTGGGGAGGAGGAAGGTATTCCATCAAGTGATGTGTAGGCACTTATGAAGACCTAGCAGAAACCTGTGTACATGACTTACAAAATGCAGGGACATTCCCAGTTATCCTTAAGTTTCTACCTTCTCGCCTTCCCTACAGTGATGAGTGGTAACTTGAAATTGTTAGCCAAACAAACCCATTCTCTTAAGTTGCTTTGGTCAGGGCATTTTGTCACAGCAACAGAGTGAAGCAAAGACAGCATCCTAATCCCTAGGAGATGTGGCTACATCACAGTACATGGGACAGGGGATTAAAGACTTAAGGTTGCAGATGGAGTTCAGGTTGATGATAAACTGACCTAATACTAGATAAGCTATCCTGGATTATCTAAATGGACCTAATTAATCAAAAAAACCTTTGGTAGCAGAAGTGTAGAATAGGTGTGTGTGTGTGTGTGTGTGTGTGTGTGTGAGAGAGAGAGAGAGAGAGAGAGAGAGAGAGAGAGAGAGAGAGAGAGATTGAGGACCAGAACTAAAGTCAGGTCAGACTGAGGACTCAGGCCTGCATTTGGAAGAAAGGCTATGAATCAAGGCGTATGAGCAGTATTTAGTGAGACAAGGCAAATGGCCCCAGAGCTTCTAAAAAGAACTCTGCCTTGCTGGTGTCTTGATATTTATGTGGCAGTCTCTATTTTGAACATCTATCATGTGCCACTGTAAAACAAGAAAACTTATTTTAACACACCACCTTTTGTGATAATTTGGTTGGGAAGCAATAGAAAGTAATACATAGTGCTGAGACTATAAACATTTCTAAGCTAAAGCTAGAGTAAAATATATGGAAATCTAACAAGAAGTTTGGTGCAATAGACCTGGTAAGTGTCAAAGTCCTTTACCATTTGGAACGGGCAGATCCTTCTAGTAACTGCCCATAATTATAGTGAAACTGGCCCCATACCACAGGTCTAATGAAGGGCTACAGGACAGCTCTCTGTCTCTCTCTCCCAGGTTCCACCACTACACAATTCACTTTTCATTTTCTTTTTCTATCTGACTTCATCAAACTTTACTTGAGGGACCATATTCTTTATACATACATAGTTCAACATGTAAAGGTATGTGTGTATAGTTTGTGTGTATGTTGTGTGTATTCACTCCTCTGTGCATGTGCACATACGTGCACAGTTGCAAGTGTGTACCTTATGTGTACCAATGTGGACATCAGAGATTACTTCAGGCATTAGTCCTCACCTTTTACCTCAAGATAAGGTCTGTTTTGTTAGCTTACAAAGGTTGCTAGTTTACCTTAGAGGCACACTACCATCCCAGGCTTAAGATGACCTTTATGTGGCAAGTTCTTGAAGCAGTAAGACACCTCCCAGCCCACAAATTCACTTCTTTAAGAATAATGGGATTGATACAGGAGGAGACCAGGTAATGTAGGAATTAAATAGAAACTGTTTACATTCAAGGTGAAAACTCCTGGCAAGATTTTTGTTTCTAGTAAGGAACTCTTGACAAGGCCATTCCCTCAGCAGTAATTTTTGCCTGTCATGTTACTAAGAGCTAAGCTGAAGAACTCAGTAAGGCAGGAGGGTCAGCTTACAGGTTATCCAAACATAATTTAGGGTGTGACCTGGGTGAGTGGGAAGCCAGGAATGGAGTCATCCCATTTTCCTCCAAAGCCTTTCACAAAGGTAATTGGTTTTCAATTTGAATGATTATATGTTTAAAAGAGTTTCTTCTATATTAAGTTATTGATTTTTTTTCTTACCAAGTCTACTGACTAGAGCATTCAGCTGGTAAGAATTATTTTGGCCTGAATTAAATGTGAATGGGTAACTCAGACCTATTTCAGGTTTAGCAAACAGCTTGAACTAGTTTTTAAACATTTGTGATTTGGCAAAAAATGTTTTGCTCAATCATCTTCTGCTTAATTTTTAACGTGCCACCTCCACAGTGTACTTTAAAGGGAATATAAACTGTATGCTCTGGTTCATTCACCGTTAATTGATAGGCTGGGTTTTGTTTGTTGGTTGGTTGGTTTGTTTGGTTGAGTTTGTTTGTTTGTTTGATTGTTTCAGTTTTGGAGAAAGGAGAAAGTGTTTTAGAGAAATTGTCAGGGTCTTTGAAAACTGCTTTGAAAGATAATAACAGAACGGAACAATGGTAAAGCTTAGGTTTGCCTCAAGAAATCAAGTGTCAATCAAGGCAGATGAGAGAAGCTGTAGCTTCCTGACAGTGATTCAGCAGAGAGGAGAGGAGGATGTGGTAAGGAGGGGAAAAAGTAGAGAGAGGAGAGGAGAGAAGAGAAGGGAGGGGAGGGGAGGGGAGGGGAGAGAAGGGGAGGAGGGGAGAGGAGAAGAGAGAAGAGAAGAGGGGACAGAAGAAAGGAAAAACACTTTCTCCTATATTACTACTGCTGCAGAGAAGAGTTTGTAGATCTTGATTTGCAGGCATAAATTGGTGCTGAGGGAGCCTGGGTTAGCGCATGGCTCTGTGCAGGCTCCAGCAAGTCTGCGGAGATGCAACTTCTCTAGCTGGGGGCAGAGAGAAGAGCCAGGAAAGCAATGTTTCTAGCAGAAAGATTATTTATGAGTCTATGCACATTCGAGAGAAGGAGAAAGTGAAGGAGCCAATGGGAAAAATAGAGGAAAAAGAAAAGAGTGGCTATTTCTGCAAAAGTTGAGCAGTATATCATTTTTCTCTTGCCCTTAAAGGGCAAGTGTAGACCCAAAATAGCTCCTCCCAAGAGTACCCTCCAACTCCGGATAGATCAGGAATTGATAAATACCCAATGCTATGACCATTTGTTATAAACTGAATGAGTTTTAAATGATTCAATTAATATGGCTCTATTTCTACCTTTTTACCACCAATGTATTGATTTGAAGAAACTTTTAGAAAGCCATTATTGTCACACTTCTTCAATTGGTCTCAATTTTTTTCATTATTTATGCTATTTCAGAAGCAAGAAGTGTTAGTTAAGAAAAATGAGTATTGAATTAAATTTATAGATTTGGATGTCTCTTCAATTTCATACAGATTTGTGCATGCATTTGTGTAAAACTCTGTCATTGTGACCATTAGGTTTCAGAATTTTCTATCACAAACATTGCAGTTATCTTGAGAATAACAATAGCATGCTTAATTGATAAAATGTACAAAATTGTGAACCTAAATTATCTTCTCTAAAACTAATATTTATTGAACAGCTTTCACACGAGGAAATGTTATCTTGGAACAGAGAGCTGCTTCCTGTGTGGAAGTGTCTTACAGGATATGTTTTTAACTATTTAAAAACAAGGACCAGCAAGATGGTCCAGTGAGTAAAAGCTCTTGCTGTGAAACCTGCTGCACTGAGTTTGATTCCCAGAACCTGCAATCCTAGGAGAAAACAGACTCAGGAAAGGTACAGTGTCCTCTGAGCTCTACAGAAACTATACACACACACACACATATATACACACACACACACACACATACATACACACACACACACACACACACACACCACAAACATAGTAATATTAATTCTAATCCTAGTGTTTTTTAAATGAAAATAAATGTGATCTTTAGTGTCTGCTTTAAACTCTATAATTACACTAGCCAACTTCTGGGAGAAAGACATCAAGTTCCAGAACTTTAGCTCCCATTCTCTTAGGCAAGTCCCTTCAAGTTCACATCAAATTATCTCAAATCCTATCTTCCATTCAAATGCCAGCCGGTGTACAGTCCTGGCATTTTTATCCCCAGGAACATATTTTATTGTTTTAATTAACTTTTATTTATTTACATCCCAAATGTTATTCCACCCTCTCAGTCTTCCCTTCCCAGAGTTCTTAACCCCATCCTCCCTCCCATTCACCTCTGAGATTGTGTCTCCCTCCCAGCATCCTTCTCTGAGGCATCAAGTCTCTACAGGATTAGACACATCCTCACCCACTGGGACTAGCGAAAGCAGTCAGTCCTCTTCTTCTTATGTACCAGGGGTCTCTGACTAGTCCTGGCATTTTGGAAGAATGACAACTTGACCTCAAACTGACAGAGAAGGATGTCATGAAGAATCATCTCCCTGTTCTAAGGCTGTCTATTGTCTTCAGGATCTCTAAGATTTTTGCTTGAACCCTGTTGATCTTGAGATGAAATATCTAATACACAGAAAAATTATGGCCTCATAAATCCTGAATTGTTAAGAAAAATGTTGTTGTTCCCTTTATCTCAAGGGTAGCTTGATTGAATTTAAGAGATATCAAGTTGCTACTAGACTAGGCCTTTCCTGTCAGGTGGCTGTGTTGACCCCAAATAAAAAGAACAGAATTTGATTTAGGTAGCAAAGTGCATGACTCAGAAGCAAAATGAACATCCTTTGTTGAGCTTTTTTAATTTAAAAATTGTGTGGATCTTCAGGGTGGATCAATTCAATGATGTGGTAGGAGAGATGGAAGAATAGAACAAATAACATTGCAAGTGGAACAAAGTATGAGTCCTGTTGGAGAGTGGGGGATGGGGTCAGACAGAAAGGCAGAGAGGGGAGGTAGTAAACGGCCACACTGAGGCGGAGAGAAGATAGGAAAAGGTCACAAGATGAGCTAGGAATGCCTACCTTGCTTAAAATGACCATGATTACTGTAAGTGATTCAATCCCAGGAGATCTGCTGCACTCTTGGGAGACAGGGTCAGTCCACTTAGAAAAGTGGATCGTCTGTGACATAGTCTCCTCCTGTTATAGTGCCTCCCTATGTACTGGGTCCCAAGCATTAGCATACAAGCCTCTGGGTGGCATATTGTACCCACTCCATAGGTGGGGCAGAAGCCACTTTCTTCATTTGCTAAGACAAAGATCTACTCTCCTGGGCATTGTTACAAGACACTACTTTAGAGTAGAATTCGTTTCTAGAGCTAGAGACCCCTAGAATTGAGACTGGTACTGCTTTGTGTCTTTCTGATGATTGAAGATCATGGTAAAGAAAATTCTTTACCCATTGTCTTCTTTCTCCTTTGCACTTTCTTCACACACTGAACTAATTCAGTGTCAGGAGAACATGTAAATGGAAAACTGCTGTTTAATCGGAAACCAGAATTTGTCCAGGATGGCATGTTATCTTCAGAAACAATTTTAGATTGTTTTTTTTTAATTTGGTGTACAAAATAATGGATTTTGTTCTGACAGTATCAAACATATATATCATTGTAGATTGTTTATCTAAACATCAAACCATACCAGTATCTCACTACCTGTTAATAGAGCATATGTTAAACAATTACTGGCACAATACATTTGCTAATATTTCTACACTCTTGAGATTAGGTGTGATTTATATATCTCTGGTAGTCTGGTTCTTTCCCCTCAACACAATGTTTGAGACAGGACTAGAAGAGACATCTGGAAGGGCTACAGAAATAGACAGAGATGATAAACACAGCTGCAGCAAAGAAACAGAAGGTGAGTCCATGTCTGTGGCAGAGCCATGTCTATGTACTTAAAATCTGTGGGAGACAATATGATGGGCAATGACAATACTTTGATCGATAGAACAAAGGAAAAAAAAAGGCATAGGACAGTGACTTTTCAGAGGAGTTGAGTTTATGCAACAGAGATCCTAGCAAACCTTTCTACAGATGAGCTAGAAATACCCAAGTCTAGCCTCTAAGTACAAGATACGTGTTTGTAAGGTAGTGGCTGTCATCCTCCAATCTGGACGGCAACAAGAATACAGCCATGTCAGATCTCCCAAAGAAAAGAATATGGACAGATCTGAGGCACACCCGCCACAATGTGGGCGGAGTTAGCACATGGGAGTCGGGAGTCTGGGGAGCATTTATTCTTGGATTCGAGATTACCTCCAAGGTGAAACCGAGACACCTGATAATCATGTTTTCCTGTATACCCAATATCTCACTTCCTCAGATTTTGTTTCAGGTCTGCGACTATGAAAGTGGAAATGGAGCCAATGCAAGGCAGGTCTGGACCAATTATTTCCCATGAACCACTGTATCACTGATTGGGGTCTGCAGGCAGACATAAGCTTACTATTCCCAGCAAAGCAGCGTGTAGGCAATGCCAGAGTAAAACCCGCCTGCCCAAAGCATAGGAACCAGAAAATAAAAGTCATTTTGTAACCTTTAGTGTAGGCATGAAATGTCACTAAAGTGATGCTCCATTCTAATTATTTCAGGCCCTTCACTAGCAGTGGCAATGCTGTTTAAAGGCTACAGGGCTTCTATGTATATATCACACATGTGACTTCATTAGTAGTGTTTAATCATCCCAGCAATACATCAGTTCATCCCTCCCAAGTGCCACATGCCAGGTTAGGTGCTGTGAGCAACGCAAAGGAGAAAAATAATAAGACTTATTTTTCTAAGCTAATAACTTCATTTCTTTTTACTCTTCCCCCCTCTCCCACCCTCTGCTTTTCCTTCATTCCATCCATCCTTCTCTTTCTCTTTTATGTTAATGGAATAAAACTTGTTTTATAAAGGTTCCTTTTGCTTTCTGATGAGTCTGAAGTAACCTACGATTCTTATTTTTCCCATTACTTATTTTTGTTTTATTTCAGTTTTTCATTTTAAAATTCTGGATGTTTTTAAATAACATTCTGGAGTACTTAACTTTATTTCAGAATCTGCCTTAACTCCTCAGCTGTCCAGCAAACTCACATATGCACATGTGCTAAGCCAGTTTGCACCAATGATAATGTTTTACAGGAAGTAAATAATTTAGTTTAAAAAAATCATGGGTGTTCAGGGGGTGTTGAAATAAAAGGCAGCTGGGAATATATATCTAAGAAGCTACTCAGAGAATCCCACTGAAGGATTAAGAGGAGGATGGTTTGGGATTAGCATGGGGAACACACCCTCCTTTCACAACAGAGAGGAGTTCATCAGATCCCATTTCTTCTATCACTAATTTCTAGTCACTTCCTCCAGTCCTTAGAGGTTGATGTAGCTTTAATTCCATCTACTTTAGCATCTTTAGGGCACATTCCATTAATTATCATCCCCAGGACAGATTTATAATAGTTTAGAAATAGAAATACATATACTACAACCTAAATAAAGTTTCCCCCTTTGATGCCACCTATTTTTTGAACCAGCCTATCTCCCACCATCCTTGGCATTCTTGTTTGTTTCAGAGGTAGGATCGAGTTTATTTTAATGTATGTTTCCTCAAGTTGAAGTCATACTACTACGCATCCACAAATGTCTCTTGAGGGTAACTCTATTAAAACCCCCAGCAGGCAGGTAGGTGTTCTGGAGCCTCTGACAATGTGCACTGTGCCCTGCGTCTTGAACCTCCCTTCCACCTCTGCCTTTCCACTGCACCGCTCTGCCACACTAGCTTGAGCTCACATATCTCCTGGTCCTACGTGTATCTTGCTATTGTATTTTATTTCATAAATGTTGATAATCTTCAAAGTTCTGGCAACAGTTTTTGTGTTTATTAAAACATCCTGTGCTAACTCACTTACAGAAGACTGATGCCATCAGAAATGGGCAGTGACATCCAGTTGTCCTAGTGATAGTCTGTCAATAATGCTCGAGCCTGCCTCCAGGTCTTCCACCCGTCCAGTAAGCCTTTCAAATGTGTTACAGTGTTAACAACAGTAACAAAACTAAAATAGAAGTGTGTGGTGTGGTCTTCATCACTCTCTCTCCTGTTCTTCCTTCTCTAGTTGTTAACTATACCATTTGTTCAGACATGCTAAATAGAAGCAAGTTTGAAGGTTATTCATTAATTCTTTTTTAATTCTTGGCTTTCATATCCAAATAAATAAATGATCACAAAGAATTGCACACTTAAGTAATTCTCAATCACCAGAGATTATGCCCTAAATCATCTTGAGTCAGTTTTTTCCCCTGTAGCTTCACAGCTGACTTCAACATGAGCTTATACTACAAAGAGCATCCTCCACCCTAGAGCGATGTGTCAAAAGTCATTCTCACAGTGGTGGAGAGAAGAATCCATACAAATCCAGTGTGGATGACATTGCTTCCCAATTCACATTACTGCTGGTTTCCTTTACTTGATTTGCTCCTTTGCTATCACTGTACTAGTTCACCTGCCTCTTGCTTTACTCTTCTCTAAGAATGAATTCTTTGTCACATCCCTGCTATCCTATGCGGTTTATCCTGCCTTCCTTCGTAAAGCTGACCACTCTGCTTAGAAGTCCTCTATGCTTTCCACCTGGCCATCTCCTCCTAGTGCTAGGAGACTCTTCTTTGGGACAATCTCTTCTGGGAAATCTTCCTGGTTCCTGATCCACACCTCTGTTCGGATTGAGTAACCTCCTCATTATTTTACATTTTATGCTATAAATTTCTACTTATGTCTATTATTGATTAGAAGAGTTATGCATTGTGTGTGTATTTTATCTCTAGCATATTACTCAGTACCCACATGCAATAGAAGTAAGGCGTGTGTGTGTGTGTGTGTGTGTGTGTGTGTGTGTGTATACATGTGTATACACACATGTTTTTCTGTCTGTCTCTGAGGGCATCTGTCAGAAGATTAAACAGATAGACTTAAGGGAAATATGGAATCCCTGAGCATGTATATTTTGGACATTGTAAACAAAACAAAAGCATTGTTTTTAAATGAATAATGGACATAACTAGTCCTGACTTCCTGACATCAAGATAATATATACAGGGCCAAAGACATGGCTGAGCAGTTAAGATAAGTTCTTCTCCAGGACCAAGGTCAAGTTTTTGACAAAGTTCTTTAATTTCTCCTACAAAAAGACCAAAAGGTCTAATATTCATGGGAACCAGCATTCACCTGCACACACACACACACACACACACACACACACATACACACAGAGAATTTCAATTTCTGATGGGCTCAGAAAGTAAATCACAAATGTCTTAGTATTAGTTGAGGAATAAAATGATGATGATGATATTATTTAGGATGATGGTAGTTAAAATGACAGGGAAGAAGTACACACCAACACGTCGCCTCTGCCCTCGTGAATCCAGTGGAGGCTCACTGTCAGGTACAGCGAGAGCACAGTTAGTTCAGGAGCCTATCTCACTTGTGCTACGTGTGTACATCGCAGTGAAGTTGGCATAGATAAGGTAGAGAATAAACAGCTTTACCATAAAAGGGAATGGATGAACAATAATCTGCACCCTTACATGCACTCCATATATCATCTCTTCCTTAGGAGCGTGGTGTGCAGCGTGTGTTGTCACGTGATTTTGTTTCCTTCATGGCCACCAGCAGCAATGCATGGTTCAAGCAACAAACCTAGAATAATGAAGGAGTGATATGACTGGGGTCGTTGGGGTCACTTTCATTCTCTCCGGCCTGCTTCCTGGAGTTCCAAGTCTTAGCACAGTAAATACTCCTGCTCTGTGTAAGCTGGAGAACTTTGATCTCAGCCTCTAAAGATGCTCTTACTGTAAACAAGCCACATATCTAATAATACCCATATCACCTGCTCATCCAGAGGGTTCCATGGATGTTTAATTAATAATTGAGAACAAATGTCACCATAGTTTCCTCAGTCTAGACAGGGGACAATTATTCCATCTACTTATGTTTCCTACTTGCAGCATGTATTAAGCTTTGGGAAAAGTTATTAAGGATTCAGATAATTGAACTTTTTTGGTACATAATGACAATTTATATTTAAAAACAATTAGCATGAATCAGTTGTGTGTTAAAAGAACTAATTTTACAGAAACTATTATAATGTACAAAGATAAATGTTCAAGGATGTTAACTGTTACATTGTTATTAAAAGTAGTACAAGTCTGAAAATTATTTAAGTATTCATTTTAAATTATGGCACAGCATAGGGGATTTATAAACAGGTGTTGTTTTGGGCCCTCTCTACTCCTGGTCTCCTCCCCTGCCTTCTGCTCGCCTCCTCCAGCAAGCCCGTTGTGTTTTCATGGCAGAGACTACTACTCTCTCTTAAACAACTTTAAAACAGTCTCTCTCTCTCTCTCTCTCTCTCTGTGTATATATATATATATATATATATATATATATATATATATATATATAAATTTGGAAGACACATTTTAAGTTGAAAGCCTGCAGAATTGTAGAGTTGAATAGTAATAAAGTAATAATGTGAATAACAAAATAGACCATGTGACTACATACATACATGTACACATAGACACATGAATATACATACACATATAGACACATGTATACAGCACACATACACACATAACATATGTACACATGCACATATTCCACACTTGCACATACACATATATACATAAATACGTATTCTACCACACAATACCTAAACACACCACACATAAGACATACTTATACATATATACATATATAAACATTTGAAATCCTTCTACTACTTGTGATATCAAAACAGCAAAATTAGGACTCATAAAGAAATGCTAATTTTTTAGTTAATTTAAGCATTTAAGAATATTCCTATAATGACTTTATATCTTGACTGACTAAATACAATGAAACTAATGCTGTGTTTTAGAGGTTTAATAATACTATGATTTCTCCTTGCATTTTTGACTTCTAGAAGCTAATATTTAAAGTATTTAAAATACGGCCAGCACAATCCCTAACAACAATCTATGAATATCTGTCCTTATGCACACAGTTAAGTATATTCTTCACCCCACATCAAGGAAACTTCTCTTTACTACAGACAGAGACCATCACAGAAAACTATACCCAGACAAAATGCAGTTGCGGAGCCCGGTCCCAATGGATACATCTACAAAACATTCCTGCACCTAAAGTTCAGAGGCACTGGGAAAAAGAGGGTGGAAAATTTGTAAAAGACAGAGGAACAGAGAATTTGCTGTGAGACCATGTGTCCTAGTGATGTCATAAGATAACCCCATAAAATCTTACCAACATGACTGCCTAAATGAGCATTGAGCAAAGTCTGTACCAATTCATATGCCAAAGTGGGTAAAGAAGAGTCTACAGAGCCTCAGCCTTACACGATGTACTACAGGCAACTGAGGAACACTGAGAGCAGAAGTGGTCTTCCTCAGTGAGGAGTACACCAATTTGGTGTCCAGAGCCAAATAGTCAGCTCTGAAAACATACATACATGGAACATTACACGAACTGAGGAGGCCATATTTATTTTCATAAATATGCATGCATATGCATGCAATAGCAATTTGTGAAAAAGAAGACAATGAATTTGAAGGAGAGTGGGGAGAAGAATATTGAGGGGGTGGGGGGAAGGGGAGGGGAATGTTATAACTTCTCAACATTGCATGGTCTCAAAAATTAAAAATAAAATGCAAGAGAGAGAGAGAGAGAGAGAGAGAGAGAGAGAGAGAGAGAGAGAATGTTAGCAGGTAAAAAGAAACTTTCCAGAAAGTCTGATGACTTGGGTTCTATCCTAGGAAGAATCCATCTCCATCTTGTGGAAAGAGAGACCCAACTCCTGCAAGGTATCTACGCACCTCTAAATGTCTATCATGTTCCAAATATACATAAGTGCACATGCATGTGCACACGTTCTCTCTCTCTCTCTCTCTCTCTCTCTCTCTCTCTCTCTCTCTCAATGTTCACTCAGATATAAATTTATTAGAGGAGGAATAGTAAATGTCCCATGGTCCACTAGGGATCATATTAAACCTATTCACAACCTATAGCATATGGACTAACAAATACCTCTGCTCTTCTAAGCTCACAGGACATGGAATGAGGAAAATGATTTTCCAACTAATGTAAACTTTTTCTTCTATGTTAAAAATTACTAAGGTTTTTGGTATGACCCAGTCTTTTTTTTTTTTAAGTTCTTTTATGTTTTTGAGATTATAATATATAGTTACATAATCTCTCCCTTCCATTTCCTTAACCCAAAATTTCCAAATCTCTCTCCCTGTTCTCTTTTATATTCATGGCTTCTTTTTTACATTAATTGCTGATACATACATGCATATTCTTAAATACATAAATACAACTTGCTCAAGGTATATTACTTTAGTTTATGTATTTGTATCCAGGGATGGCCATTTGGTCACTAATTCTTGGCCTATGTTGGCCTCAGGGACTTTCTCTCCGTAAGCCACACACTATAATTATATGTTTCTTTTCTTATGGTTTTTTTCTTTTCTTTCTAATTCATCTTCCATTCTCTGTTCTGTTAGCTATGTCTGGTGATTCTCATACTCAATTTCTGTCTCTTCTTTGATCAATAGTTCAAATATTAACTTATAGATAAAGTCTTCTTAATCTTAGTCTTAACACAATCAGATTTCTATTAGAAATATCATAGTTTGGGTGTCAGGAGCTAAAGAGACTAATTTTTATACTGTGTATAGCTCAGAAGTCACGGATTAAAGTAGTAGTATATTCATTTCTGGTGAGCATTCATTTGCATTATCAGACACAATCTCCTCTTGGTTGTCTGTACATGGCCACAAGAGAGGGGAGCTCATGGCCTCTTTGTATGAGAATTTACCTGATTCATGATGGCAGAAGCCTTGTGCCCTAACCACCTCCCTCAAGACCCACCAATAAGTACCACTTTGGGGAAACAGATTTCAATATAAGATATCAGGAACATAAAATTTGAACTCTAATACCTGTTTCTCTCCTGCAGTAATTAGCGAGGTAACCACAACATTTTGCTATGAGCTCCTTAAGAACTCTACTGACTACAATGTGGTGCTTATGTCATTCCATTTTGCTGTTAAGATTGGGTTCTGTGAGGTTAAAGATGTATCTCACTAATAGTATATATATTGTTTGCAACTAGCCTAGTGTCAAGATATAGTGGGGACATTTATTTTATGAACCAATTAATAGCTATCAATGTTGAAAACATGGTAGTAATCCCACCATTTTCAAGCTAATTGTCTTGAAAAATAAGTTGTCAGTCACTGAGTAAACTGAAACACGAATGTTCTCAGTCATAATTAAGGAGGCAAGATTGGACCTGGGTAGTCTGGATGCTAGAGCCTTGCAGTAGTATCATCCAGCCTGGTTACTAGACAGGCAATCAGTGCTCAGGTCCTACAAATCTCATCACATGATAAAAATCCATTGTCATAGAGTGGTCTGCCAGATAGGTATGCCTATACTTCCTGTTCAATATCTTCAGTTCTGGATAGAGGAAACCATATTAATTAATACAACCAGAAGGCCAATGAGGAGAACGCAAAAATAACTAATGAGAAAGAAGATAGGTTGATAGAGTATGCAGACCAAAGTGAAAGGAGACTCTAGATTGTTAATCTATCAAGTAGAAAATCTGAGAATGAGGGTGTGTGTGTGCATGTGGATATGAATCTGTATGACACATGTGTTAACATAACAAGAAATGTAATTATAACTCATATAGGCTTATGATGATGATCTTACATGTCCCACTGTATTTGGACATCAATAAAAGTTCAGCCAATGAACAGTATGTTTATCCCCCCTTCCTCTGTCTCTCTGAGATACATACATTTGGAGGCAAGAGAAGTTTATTGTTTATCAGAGGCCAGAAAAATAAGCCATTTACTTGAGGTCATAGAGCTGAAGAATGACAGATCCCAAAACTGTTACTAACGTGCATGCTCAACTATCATGCTAGTCTCTATTTTTTTTTGCATTATACCAAACAGTCATTGGACTGGTATTATATGCCAGGCTGAGTTCTAACCTGTATTAATAATTAAAATGCATTAAGTGGTACCAAGTACAGAGAAAATTCAATGGATGATGGAATCCTGTGGGATCGTATACTCTCATCTACATTTGTAGAGAAGAAAGCTGAAGTGCAGGAGGTTAAGTAATTTAATCCACTGTGTAATAAATCATGTAAATAGGAAGTGCTGAAGCTGTGATCGAAATCCCAGAATCTGGCTACTCGTAAGCATTTAAGCATCACACTCCAATTTCTGATGTCTGGAGAGAAGAAAAAAAAAAGAGTCATTTTAACTAGCTCTGATCTCATTATCCCTATTGCCATCTCCTTTAGAAGAGAAAACTGATATTAATAAATGGGCAAGACTCACAGTTGCCTCACAGCTTGAATTCAGCTGAAGAGAATGTGTAAGACAGGATGCATCATCATCAGCGTCATCATCATCATCATCATCAACATCATCATCCTCCTCACCAACTGTGATGCAACATGTATTAACTGAATGACTACTATGTGCACAACATAGGGAGCTTTGAACCATGCTGACCATGTTGTTCAGGCCTTTTCTTTCGTGGTCTTAGTCTGTAAAAGGAACCATAATCAGAAGGTTCACAAGTATGAACTAATAAAGTAATCAGGATACTAGCTCCTCATCTGAAGTGATGGGTGTTCAATAACCTATAAAATTTCACGGTCTATACAACCTAAATACTAAAACAAAAAGAGTATGTTACCATGAAAGAAAAGAGTTTATTTATGCTTTAAACAAATAAAAAAGGCTTTGTCTTTTTCCAGCAACTGTATATTTCACCATTGCCTACTATTTCTTATGGTGAGTGAAGTGCACTTTGGTATTATTTTTTAAGATTTTATTTTATTATTTATTCATGTGCATGCGCACACACATACTCAACAATAAACACATACATACACTCAACACACACACACACACACACACACACACACACACACACACACCTGTGCCTGTGCATGAGGCCAGAAGATCATGTAAGAATTCAGGAGCTCAATTTACAAGCAGTTATGGCCCACCCAGCATGGGTATTGTGAACTAAACTCAGGTCTTTTGCAAGAGCAACTGCATTGAACCACAAAGACATTTCTCAAGCTTCTATTTTCCCGACTTTGTCTCATGAACAGCCTGAGCCAGCACATGTCAAATCTTACTGGATATCAACACTTGAAGCCTGTCATCTTGGCTTCTCAAATACCCAAACTAAACTCACTGCTTCCCAAAGAAACAAGTGCTTGAGTTTCCTTTATCAGTTAATGGCATCAGTGGCATCTATGGTAATAGATTTGCATCACTGATTAAGCTACCTCTGAGACAGGAACAGCCTAGAGAGTGCTACAGACCCAACCCCAAGAGCAAGAAAAACTGGGTGTAAAGAAGTCCAGCATCATTCTTGTATGTCCCGTTTGCACAGTGTTAGCATCTCCTTTGAACTCTAAAAGGTCATACTGCCTCCAAACAAGTTTTGAGAGCTCTACCCTGCAGTGTCTAAAGTGCTTTCTGAGTAATGCTCATGACTGGGCTGACACACCCTCCTCTCTACCTCTCTTGTAGCTCACATCCACTGCAGCCATCTGCTCGGCAGCTTCTTCCCCACCTGTGTCTACACATCATCCTTCACAGTGTTGACAGTTCCAGAATAATGTCATAGCTAACCTAATTATATCACTTCTCTTCACGATACTTTTAGGACACTAAGACACCTCCTATGTTGGCAGTGACACGCTTTTCTTGATCATTTTCCGCTGTCCTCTCACCCCATCACCCAGATTTCCAGGCAAACTCTCAGCCTATATGCCAGGTATTTTTCAATCCCCTGTCTGTAACCATTGGAGGCTTCTCTGGGTTCCTCTTTGCCAATCATAACAAATTTTGCTATTTCAACAATTTACTAAAAATTTTGCCTTTCCGAACCTTGTTTGATGATTATTTTAACCCTTTCTAACCACTCTTACATTCATCACAGAAATCTGACTTCTTTCCTGAATAAGAACCCCTTCTTTTAGTTCTCAGAGGACACAGCTGTCCACAGGGTGGGATTCAACATGCTTTCTATGAGCAGCCACCAGTCTCCAGACTGGAGCAGAACTCTAAACCCACTTCTTTTCCCCTGGAGTCTCTGTTCCCCCCTAATTTTGATTCTGCTTCCCTAACTGCCACTTTCTGTTTAAAAACAAGGTGGCCGCTGGGATTAGACCAACAGTTCTCAATTTGAATGATGTCCTGTAGCACCAGCATCCTCCCCTTCCCCTGAGCAATAACTTGTGCTTGCAGCTGCAGCTAAGGATGCGTGACATCAGAGTCTCCTCTTGAGCCATGAGTCTGAGCCAAGTGCACAACTCAGCTGTTCAGAAACCCCTTTAACAGGACCTTGGAGCCAGCCAACAGAAATGTAGGCACTTGTTGGTTTTGTTTTGTTGTTCCTTACCCCTTGGGTACTTGATTGCCTAGAAGCTTTGTTTGGATAAAGAAGTTTGACCCAGAAGTAGTGATTAGATAGTATAGGGTTCACCAATATGATGGGTTTTTTGACATATTATTCAAACTAAAACTGACTCCTAACAATGGACAACCATATTTTGTGTATTGAGAATAAGACATTAAAACAAACAAATCTCCCCCAAAACCCTCTATTCTATGTTAAACTCTTCCCTTCCCTTCCCTCCCCCCTTCTTTCCCCTCCCTTCTCTTCCTCTCCTATCCCCTCCCCCCTTCCCTTATATTTTCCGGGTGTGGGAATGAAACCCAGGGTCTTACACATGAGGCAATCTCTGTACAACTGAGATGTATTCTCAGTGCTAAAGATTTTTCTGTTCTCTTTCAGCTCAACAGATACACAGTTAAATCTTTACAGCATTGTAACTTACAGAGGAGCTTATTCAGAGTAATTAGCTGGCAAGTCTAATCATAAGACTGTGTTCTTTAATTAGTTTTTACTACTTATTTGTCTGGAACTTTATTAATTTTATTATTATTTCAAAATCCTGGATGTGCTGCCATTTCTTTCCCAAGATGTTTCAAGACTATCATCTGTTGATTCTTTCAAGCTGATTCCACACTCATGAGGGTAGAGAGATCCAGTTTCTACCTAGGTAAAATTTAACGCGAGAAAATTCTTTCTTTTCAGTCTGCACTTTTCCAAATGTGAGGCTGTCATCTCAGGTCAACTGAGCAAACTACGCTGTCCATGACAAAGAAAGGGAGCAACAGTAGGCTTGAACTGAGCTCAAATTTGTCAACATTTCAAGCAAGGTGATCCTTAAGTTTTGTAGGAACATATGAAAAGAAAGTGGGTCGTTTACTTCAAAGCCAAAGCTGTAGGCTATTCATATGTTCCGCTAAGTCCAATCACGATCTCTTTTCATGTTTCAAGTTAAAAATATGTAAGCACCACATGTTTGTCATTGTCATTGATACCACCGTGCTGCTAACCCTTGGCTCTTTCATCCTTAAATATCTGCTATATGCACAGTCTCTATAGCTCATAGTTCCTTTCCTTTATCCATATCCAGTACCATGATTCGAGAGTCCAACCTTCACTACTGACACACTACAGAAACGACCATGAACAGAACCTAGGCTTCTCTTTTATAATGTAGATATAAGAACCTTTGTGGTTATTACATTATTATATTTCTGAATAAAAGCCCATATTCACACAGTCACCATATCAAATGAGCTCCTGTCGGGTTGTATTTTATCAGATAGTGGTTAACACAGTCTTTGGCTGTGGCATTAGTTATGGCCTGCTCAGGACTGCTGATTTACCTGGCTCAGTGTGTGACCAAGCATCTCTATTATTGAACTAAAATGAAAAGTTTCAAGATCATGGTCACGCAACAGAGGAAACGATTTTACCTCAGCACTATGCTCGAAGAGTACACTAATCTACAGTAATTCTGTGATTGCATTTGGAAGCAATTCCTTCTATTCACTCAGAGATAACTGTTACAATACAATGGGCTGCCTCCTGCTTTTCCCCTACAGTGAGCAAAATATTCCGTTCACTGCAGAGAAAGGGAGCAATAGTAGGTTGTAGTATTTATTTCTATGTGAATTAACAAGTGTGTGAGGATCATCAGGAGGCCTGGGTAGCATAATGAGTTTGTACCAAAACATTAATGTGGGGTATAATATGCTCCAGGAAATATGCATGGGGAGGAGATTATTGCCTTCCTCAGATTTTACTGATAAATCTAATAAAAGACTCATTGACTCTAGTATTCTCGATAGTGTAAGCTTGTTCAGAAATGGGAACCTATGTGGGTGCAGAACTGTCCTATAAATGGATGTTCTGGTTAGAAAAATGTTACAGTTTCTTTTTATTTTCTGGTCAGCGTCTGGCTCTCAGATCATGACTTAGTGTTAGTCCATTTCTGGGTCTTTGTGTTTGCAACTGGCAAACACAAATAATAATAATAATATTATGTTTGTGGGGCAAAATCTGACCCTAGATTAGCTAACACTTGGTATCATAAGTTTTCTGGATTTAAATCCATCTTTCTAGGTAGAAAAAAAATTGTCATGGAGAAAATGACCAAAATCCATTGCCACTTCTTATTCTCAAATTCTTGTGTTTTTTCTCTTATCTGCTATTGTCAGAAAATTCTTTCATGACTTTCTAATTTGCTGCATAATTATCTCAAATCAATTCTTCCTACCCACACAGAATGTGAAAGAATTGCAGAGATGCCAATGGACGGGGCTGTTTATACTCTTCTAATAGTTTCTATTTTTTTCTATCATCATAGTTTCCAAATTTTCTCCTTTCTCAATCTTCTCTGACAACAACCTTGTGAAATGACTTCCTGCAACCCCACATTTTGTCCACTCTAACTCTTCTCTTAATAAAATGAAGCAGGTCAACTCAAAGTGACAGGTTACTTTTCACTCGGCATCGTTGGGTCTCCTAGTTAAAACCCTTGTTAATAAGAAGTGATTCTTGTCATATGATAATGGAGAGTGTCAATTTTCATGCAAACAAATCAAAATTAAACTGGAATGAGGTAAAGCCTCTACCTGGAGAACCCAATAACATCCAGACAATGCAGGGAGGAATCTGGTAACCAATGCCAAGAATGAAAATCCCAGGGTAATCACCCAACACAGCTTGGTTTGATTTGATTAAAACATATGTTATGTGATGTGATATGTAGATTTTAAAAGAGTTGCAAGTTTAAGTACAGCTGCATCCTTGCTAAATTGGGGAAATGGCGTCATCACTGCAATTACTCAAAGAAAAGAGCTAGCAGAAGACAAAAGCTCTTCCCAAAACTTAACCTTTGGGGTTCCCTGGACATTGCCGAGCACACAGAGCAGGGTGGGACACCATCATATCTTCTGCAACAGAAACTCAGTCAATTTTGGATAGAGTTTCCATAAGGAAGACATAAGTGTTAGCTGCACAATGAGAAGTCAAGAGCATTTCCTCCCTGTCTATGCAAATAGTTCAGATCCTTCCCTTTCATTACAAAGCTTTCAATCAATTGCTGAATGACTACCAGACCCCTGGGATTCTGAGCTGTGCTGTGCCACTATGCAAAGGAAAAACAAAGAAAGTGCTAAGACCTGGCATGTGACCACTAAGCAATTGTCCCCATGTTCTTTCTTGGGCTACACATGAGTCAAAAGAAGTTCTCCAAGTTCTCTGTAAGAGCTGCACCCCGTCATCTATCTTTATGCATAATTTTATTTTTGTCTATGGTTCCACACATAGCCACTTAGGAGAGGCAGAGAAGAGTCACAGGAGAACAGAACTGGATGTACAGATGTAGTCTTGCAGCCTAAGAGCAAATGGTGTGATGTGTTGTATCTTCCAGTCTCTATGCTTCTAAACTGCTCGGTTCTTCTCTTTGAACATTCTTGTACAAGGGCAAGCATACAGGTTGATTCTGATCTTCCCTTTAGAAAAATCATTACACCCAGAGCCTGATTTTCTGCTTCTCTCCCACCACTCACCACAACCTTTTAGTTAGGAAAGCCGATGGTTTTAAACAGAAGATGAATACTTACAGAGTCAAGTTCAGAGGATTCTGTTGGGCTTTGTAGTGTCTCAGCTTGAGCTAATGGTAGGAATCCCTTACACTGCCTTCAGCATCAGAAGATTTTTCAGTCAACCCTTCCCTCCTGGATGAAACACCACCTTTGAAGCATCACTGCTTTGTGTTCTGAGCCAGGACTTGCCTCTCAAACATTCTCAGCAGCATTAAGCTCATGTCTGGGAAACCTTATATTTTAAAAGATTTCTCACTAATGTGAAAACCCTAAGCAGTGACCAATGTAAAAAAGAAAAGTTATTTTTCTGTCTTTATAAATATCACTTCAGTAGGTCTCTTTGGTAAATATGATGGGCAAAACTACCTAGAATAATATAGAGGTTCATATGGGTTTATCATATGTTGATTCCTGTTGTAGCATGCATGTGAAATGCATCCACAAGCTCATGGGTTGTGAGTACTTGGACTTCATCTGGTGATGCTGCTTGGGAAGACTGTGGAATCAGTAGGAGGCATAGACTCATTGAAAGAGGTAGATTCCTGACGGTGGATCTTGAGATTGCAAAGCCCTGCCTTCCTTCCAGCAATACTTCCTACGTGAAGTATTGCTCCCCTAGCCATGGCTTCTCTATTTTGTGCTCTCCATTTCTCAGCTAAGACAAACCCTTCCTCCTTTAAGCAGTCTTTTGTCAACTGTTTGGCACAGTAACCAGAAAAGTGACATCAGAGTCTCCTCTCCATTCTTGTGATATCTCTGGTGTCCACATACAAAGTAGACTTGGAAAGTGGGCACCTTCTGTTCTCATCTGCACTTTCTTAATTCACACTATGGAATGCATGACAACTCTAGAGCTTCTGGGATACAGATGTATTAGAAGAGTTATTTTAGACAGTGTTGAAAAGATCTGTAATGACAAAGCTTTGGAAGTCAAGAGTATACCTTAGATTAGAAGTTCTAAAAAGAAGAGCTCTCTTGGGATTAGTTCCCCTTCTGTGTGCTCTGGACTTCAAGTCTTTCCATTTTGGGTAAAGGTGACAGAAAAAAAACAAAACAGGTTGTATGTTCTCAGAGTACATTTTAATTTGCTTATTATATGGTTAGTTGGGCATTCACCTGTTATGCTATCATGTTAAAGGAGGTGAATGAGCCATCTACCAACATTAGTCAAGGGACTCAATGAAGATGAACTTGTCTTGTGACACTCATTGTCTTTGTAAACACTGTTCCCAGAGAATGAGTCAAAAAGTTAAAGCTTGTGGAGAAATTTCTTGAAGGCACACAATTTTCTCCTCTTATAATATAGCATTTGATTTTTAACAACTGCTAAGTGGGTGGGTTCAGGTTTTGTGGGGCCTAAAAGTATGTTGCTGGTAGTGAACCCTTTAGAAAAAAATGCTATAAGTTAATGACTACTGCTAATTTTATTCTGCATGAGAAATAAATTGTAAGTTTAAGAATTCTCAAATACTATAAATATCACAAAAGTTAGAAAAATAATATAATGCCTTTATATAATGACTGGCTTATATTGTAAGTGACCCTCCTTTATCACAGTTCCCTTTAACTTTGTTGCATCCCTTGAATGCACCTTCACAAAGCAATACGGTATTTTGTGAGTAGAAGAAACAAATTATTTTGGTTTTATGGTTTGTTTGTTTTTTTTTTTTTTAATCTACAAGCATAGTTGATTGAAATTTGCTTTTTCAATTATTTGAAATTTTTAGGTTTAGGTTCAAAATCATTGTGGTATCAGATGTATGGGAAAGTTCCATTAATCCCTATTTTTTTGCATGTGATTTACAAACTATGAAAGAATTTCCACAGATGAAGTCACAACTCTGTTCACTGTGTCATATCTCTATTGCTTCTTTCTTGACAAGAGTCACAAGGTAAGTCTACTCTGGGGTCAGTCTCTGCCTCTCCTCCAGTAGGTCATGATACCAAAGGGATCACACAACCTAGAACAAAACTCTACCAGGAAACCATGCATATCCAGCCAGACGTATATTTCCTGGAAATTCGTGTAATACTCATTCCTCACTGGCTTCAGAGCAATAATGACGTCTTGCTATATAAAGCCATTAAGTGATTTGACTGAACATCTTAGTCTTATCTCCAAAATGTCTGCAGCTTTTCTACTGCTTTCCAACATAAGAAGGAACTGAAGTGAGAAATGTGAGTGAAACGGGAAAGAATTTAACTGATCTTAATGAAAATACTTAGGTTTTCAAATGGTGAAAAACACACAGTCATATGAACAGAGTTTTCTAAGGTATATATATGCCAATGAAACTTCCCAGTTTACTATTTTGATCCCCAAACCATATATTGGATCAATGGTTATTATTTTAAGATATTTATATGTACCATCTTTTATTTTCTAAGATAAAACTTACATGGCGTGAATATAATTATGTAGACTTTAGGATCTTTCTAAGTCCATCCAACTACCACAATGATTTAACCATAAGCACTGCAACAGTACCTATGAGAACCCCTGTCTCTATTAGCAGTCAGTGATTCCTGACTTTCTTTTCTGCAGTATTTCCCCAAACACTGCCTGTCACTAATCTTCTTTCAATATCTATGAATTTGCTCATTCTGGCTCACATAACATACATTGAATTATATAACATAAAGTCTTTTTTTTTTGGTTTGGTTTCTTCAATTATAGTGTTATGATCTATAACTTTCCTTTTCTCAAAATATATGCCTTGATGTCAGGTCATGTGGGCTCATAAGCTAAAATGAACAAAATTTTCTCCTTTTCTCCCTTTTTGTTTTGTGAAGAACTAGTATTAGTTCTTCTTCAAATGCCTGGGAGACTTCTTCAGCAAGGCTATGTGTTTCTGAGCTTTTCTGGGTGAGAAGGCTTAGGTTATTAACTTAATTCCTTTGGTTGTTCTGCCTTATGAAATATTGTTTCCTCTTGTGTCAGTTTTAGTAATTTCCATCTAAGAATTCTTTCCACTTAATCTCGGTCACTCACTGTCCTTTTATTCTGTACAAAGAAAAAGAATGTCAACTAGGTCCCTATAACTCTCCAGAGCTCATGGTCTTTTATTTAAACCCACATCTATTTGGCTCCCTGGTGCAAAGAGGCTGACCAAAAAGGGGCAGCTAACTGTCATAGACACAAAGGGAAGTGAAATTGTCAGAGGCTTAACCAGTGGGAAAATTGTGTTAGCCTCACTCGAACTGCACTTCCTCGTACTTGCCTAGAAGAATAGTTCTTCAGTAACTACCAAGTTCAGCTTGGCGAGCTAAGTACTAATAAAAGTTTTATATGCTTTGAATCTATTTATTTATTGAAATGCTATTTTGAAAAATCTTAACACAATCAATAATTGTTCTTTTTTTCCTACTTTATTTACATTTCAAATGTTTCCCCCTTTCCAGATCTCCCCTTTGGAACCTCCCCATTTCCTCCCTCCCCCCTGCCACTATGGGGGTATTCTCCCTCCCACCCACCCACCCACTCTCATCTTCCCTCCTTGGCATTCTCCTCTACTGGAGGATCTAACACTCTCAGGCTCAAGGGCCTCTCTTCCCCCTGATGGCTAACAAGACCCTCCTCTGCCTCTTATGTGGCCAGCACCATGGATCCCTCCATGTGTATTCTTTGGTTGGTGGATCAGTCTCCAGGAGTATCGGGGGATCAGGCCAGTGGACACTGTTGCTGCCTCCCTGGGGATGCAAACTCCCTCAGCTCCTTCAGTCCCTTCTCCAAGTCCTCCATCTGGGACCTCACACACAGCCCTACTGTTGCTACGAAGTGACTCTTGGGTATTTCGAACTTTTGGGCTAATAACCACTTATCAGTGAGTAAATACCATGTCCATTTTTTGTGACTGCGTTACCTTGCTCAGGATGATATTTTCAAGATCCATCCATTTGTCTGTGAATTTCATGAAGTCATTGTTTTTAATAGCTGAGTAGTATTCCATTGTGTAAATGTACCACATTTTCTGTATCCATTCCTCTGTGGAAGGACATCTGGGTTGTTTCTAGCTTTTCGCTATTATAAATATGGCTGTTATGAACATAGTGGAGCATGTGTCTTTATTACATGTTGGAGCATCTTCTGGGTATATGCCCAGGAGTGGAATAGCTGGGTCCTCAGACTTCAGAAGATGGAAAGATCTCCCATGCTCACGGATTGGCAGGATTAATATAGTTAAAATGGCCATCCTGCCGAAAACAATCTACAGACTCAATAATTGTTCTTAATCTATTAATTTTACTGTAACAGCTTTTAAAGCCTCAACTTTATTCCATTTGAAATCACTTTTTAACTACTTGTTATTTTCTTATACTTGTCATATTTTTGTGACTGTAAGGATATTTTGTTTAGAAAGAGCTATTACAAAATATATAATATCTTATACTTTTAAATTATTTAAAAATTTACACTGAATAATAAACTTTTTATATTTTAATAGACATTTTAAACTTTTCTTAGAGTCTCATAGTTTCTAGAATAATGCAAAACAATGTAAGTCATAGTTATTGGTTTTTAGTTTACTTTGCATTACTAAAGATGTTTCAAAGAATTTAAAGTATTTATATTTTAATATTTAATCATACTTCCATATTATTAGTGAAGTTTCATATTGATAAAAGGTAGCATACTTAACCTATTTTATGATTTATGACATTATATCATCTTCATTTTAGAGATGATAAAATTATAGAAATATAAATACTTTGAAAAGGTTATCTAGCAAGAAAAACAAGAGGTATGAGAGCCAAAGTTATTTTTACCTAGCATACTTAAGTGATCCACATTTTATCGAAAGCCAAGTACTGTTAACTTCTTAAAAAAATCTAATTCTAAGTATAATCTGTATAGACATCTCAGTGCTCACCTTCTTAAGCATATCTGTGTCAAGTCAGATGGATCATAAATATTTTTAGTTCAAACCACCTAAATCCCATTAAAAGTGACTTCTGTTACATATTCAAATCCATAATGTTGAAGAGATATTGTAAACACATCCAAATATAGCTAACTTTCTATTACCTATCTTCCTATAGACATTGCCTCTTATAAATGCTCACCTCCTTGGCCTTGGACCTAGCATGATATAACTAACAATAATGACCTTTTAAGTAGAATATTAAAGTCCAAAAAAAGGGGGGAAACAGAAACACAACGTGTATATTTTTGATTCCAGTTTTCAGCAGAGAGTTCAAACCAATATTTATAAACACATCTTCATCAGAAACAGCAATGCTTAATGAACTCATCTTCCAGATGCAAATGCTTCCTTGTTTCCACAGTGATTGCTCAGGGAGTGGCATTGCCACCCCCATGTCCAACTCCCAAACGTTGGAGCAATGCACAATTCTCTGTTTCATCCTCTCATCCCTCTCTCTAAATCCTCTAAGCAGTCCGGCCCTTTCAGTTCTTACACAACGGCTTTGATTTCATCCTCCTTCCTATCTAAGCGCGCCATGTCTCTGTGGGCTGTTGTGATACTCTGTCTTCTCAGAGTTGAATCATCAAGCATCCTTGCCCTCTCTACATTATTCATTCTCTGCCTTGATGATCTTCTTGCCGTGATGATCTTAGACATCTCCCGATCTGCTCAGATAACACAATCAGATTGGACAGATAATATGAACGGTTATTAGCAAGTCGAGTCAGTTAGCTGTGACTTGGGCTCTGGTTGACACTCCGGCTCCACACTTTAGTAATTTTAGCTTTTTTATATTTAAAAATGTTCTTGAAATGAAAATTACATGATTTCTCCCTTTTCTTTTCTCTTAAAGGCTTTCAGGGTTTCTACAGCCTGTGAGGATGAAGAGGCCATATTCTCAGTAACAACTGCATTTTGTCATCCTCTATGTAGACATGCACAGTTCTAGCTTTTCCTAAGAATATCATCAGTATTTATTTTCATGTGTGTTTTCTTCATCCTGTTCCAAGTGAGTTTATGAACATACTCCCGGCCATGGTGACCATGTAGAAAACTTTATGTTGTTATTATTCCCGGTGGAACACTTTCTGGTCCATTTTAGAAGTTCCCTTTCTTTCTTTGTGTATGTGCGTGTTTTAAGTATGCATGCATATTTATGTGTGCATTTCTCTACATGTGTGTAACTGTGTGGGAGTTGGAGGTCAATACTGATTATCTGTCCTCAGTAACTCTGTTTTACTTTCTGAGGTGTGGTTTCTCACTGACTCTGGAGCTCTCCAGCCAGAAAGGCTGACTGACTAGCAAGCTCTGTGCTTGCAACGGTCTCTTCCCTCCTGCTAGGAGAGCATAATAAATTCATCATAGTAGTCATCATTTTACATGGGTTTGAGCTCAGGTCAGACACTTTATTAAGTAGAATTTTAACAACTGAACCATCTTCCTAGACACATGGGTCCAAGAAGCCTAAAATACAGAGAGCAGAGATTGGTACACAGTTTTGAGGTCTCTGGTAAAGTCTTATTGTGTTGTACAATACCATAGTTTTATCAGACAATACTTTAGTTCTTTTTCTTTTCTTTAAAAATCTCCTTAGCACTGTGAGTCAGGACAGGATCCCTGTGCACTTTAATGAATAAAGCCTTTAACTTAACATGCACATTACTTCATAGTCTGCTTTATTTTGCTTTTGCCTTCTTTGACTTTACAGTAAAGTCTCCTGGGTTGACACTCTGTTTGTTCTTTCAGCATCTACCAGAGTGCCTGGAACATAGGAGAGACACTTCATTAATGTTTGTTAAATAAGCATGTATAATCTAGCATATACCCAGAAATATAAGATTTTGGGAAAAATATAGCAATTATTAAATATAGTATCTTTTTCTCCGTCCAGGAAAGGAACATTTTGAACAAATTAAAGTTTTACTGTTTTCACTTACCATTATAAATGTTAATTTACAGCTACAAAGTGCAGAAAGAGTCATTTCAGTGACAGTGCCACTCCACTCTCTGTTATGAGATGCCCTTATAATATACCAGGTTTAACCTAGAATCCAGCAAGAAGGAAGCAGGACAATCACAGAAGGCTAGTTTTCTCAGAAAAGTTGAAGGGATCTGTATTCAGTCAACACTCCCACAATAATCTCCAGATACTGTCTGGCAACAAATTTAGAATTTCCAGAGATGAAATGCTGGCTTGCTTAGCTATAAATATTACCTTGATGAAAGGCAGTCTTGGCTCTGTTTTCCACTATTTTCCTCTGATAAGGGCATAACCATTGTATTTCCTTAGGAATCCATAAGATATGGATTCCTTTCTAGAAACATCCAGAGAGTTATAGTAGTTTATTTCACAATATACAGCAACATAAAGAGAAAGTATCTATAGTTTGGGGTAGGGGTGAGGGTGGAGGGGAGAGAGAGAGAGAGAGAGAGAGAGAGAGAGAGAGAGAGAGAGAGATATTTTTTTATTTAAATCTCGGGGGCAATCCAACAGCTTTGTGAGAGAAAGAGCTCCTTTTCATGTCAACGAGTTCTGAATTCTCAAGTTTGGGCACAGAGCCCATCCTGTGATATGTTAACTAAAAGAAAAAAAGTCTTTTCAGGCATCTGCGTTCCTTTTTCTCCATTTCCATAGCAAGCTGTTTCAAGGTGCTTCATGAAAAGCTTCTCAAATCCAATGTGCTCCAAAAGCCACAAGTTTGATGGCTGATGAAAGAGTCCCAGAGAGTTTTTGCATCTCTTCTTTAGCAAAGATCTTGAAAAGCCAACTGACTGGGAAAGAACACGATTCATCCTGTGCAGACGCTGTTGAACATCTCACCGGCGCGCTCCGCATTTATAGCCTGGCCTATTCACCAGCTCCCTGCAAGCTGCACGGACTGTTTGCAGGAGGCAGAGAAAAACTGAGTCATGAGAAATCTCACACTGAACTTTCTTTCATTTATGGAAATTGTGAGTTTAAATGTGACAAATAGTCACACTTCTGCTCACATTAAGTGAAAACACATACAGTCAGTCCTTTTCTATACAGAACTCCCTGGGAATGAGTGATGCTGAACAGCTGAATATTCCAGATGGCTTGAGGCTGATTAACCCAATAAATTCCAGCTACTTAAAATGTAGCAGATATCTCTGAAACAGACTACACTTTGGTCTGTCTAAAAAGTTTTAGGAATCGCACTTAGAGATTAGTCAACTTTATAAAACGTTTTTCTGTGAGATGCACAATCTTCAATGCATTTAGAACAGTGCTCTTAGCAAATGGACCCAGGAAATATTAGACGATGTCGTTTCACTTGTTTGACTCTGTTAATGTTCCTAAAAACTCCTTGCTTTTTTAATTTTTATTTTTAATGAGCACCGTGTTAGAAATAATGGGTCATCCTTGGATCAGATGATTAAGGACTACTTCAAAACAGAAAAGAGTTAAGCATTGTGACTGGATGTGCACACTATATGTTAATGTAAAACAGTTTGTGTAATTCAGCACATGCAGAAGGATTATGAAATAATACCTAGTGCTTTCTACGCTGGGCACATAAGATATTTCCATATCTGTACAGAACTTTTCATGTGCTTGAATATCTCTTTCTTCCTCTATGACTATTGTAATTGCCTGGACTTCTTTTTGCTGTTTTTTGAGTTATGCCCTGTGCTTATCAGAATGACTGACATACAGTAGATATAAAAGTATATGTTTAAAAATGAAGTGCTTCTGGTTGCTACATCGGTGCCAAGCATCATGTGTGCTTTGGTAATCTCTTCATCCTTCTTGGTCATTTCACTGGAAAGACAAGGGAGATTACCTTCCAAATTGTTAGACTGCAGAAATTTCTGTCATTAGGATCTAAATCTTCAGTTTTTCTATAACTAGGAACGATTTTGTACTTATGTTCATCCTGTCAGGATCCTTGATTGTTTCTAACAGATAATAGCCACCCAACATTCATGGACACAAGGAAAATAACACTGGTGGTCTTCTTTTCTTGTCCTGATATTTCTTTCCTTTTCTGTCAAAATCTTGCTATCTAGAGGGCAGTCTGCCTCAAAATCATGACCTTCCAGTCTCAGCCTCTTCCATACCAAGCAAACAGGCATGTGACACCAGACCTGATTTTCTCACCACTTTATTTCCATCCCACTGTCTTCTTCGTGGTGCTCTGTTTTTGTGTTCCTGTGGTGGTTTGAATTAAGGATGGCCACATAGGCTCATAGATTGAGGGCTTGGTTATTGGAGAGTGCCACTACTAAGGATTAGGGAGGAGTGTGCCCTTGTTGGAGTGGGTGTGGCCTTGTTGGAGGAAGTGTGTCACTGGGGGTGGGCTTTGGAGTTTTGAATGTCTGCGTCTTGCTGCTGCCTGCTGATCCAGATGTAGAACTCTCAGCAACCACTTCAGCATCAAGTTTGCCTGTATTCTGCTGCACCCCTTTTCATGATAATAATGGACTAAACCTCTGAAATGCTAAGCAATCCCCAATTAAGTGTTTTTCTTGATAAGAGTCGCTGTGTCTTTTTACAGCAATAGAACATACTAAGATGGTTCTACCACTGATGGTCAGTTAGGCTTTTTGTTCTGACCCAGAAGACATACTCCTTCCTCTCTTCTCACTGTGGCACAGTTAACAACCATACCATTAGTATGATCATTTCTTCCACGGACATTTGCAACCTGGTAGATGGAAACAAATCTTTGGAGTGAAAACTGCAGGGTTAAATCCTGGCTCCCACTTCCACCAGTGCTTATGACTTAGACACGTGGTAAAGCTTTGTTATCCCAGTAAAGAGACTCATGTCTGCCAATAGAAAAGGGGTGAGTTACAGTTACACAATGGACTACTACTCAGCTATTCAAAACAATGACTTCATGAAATTCGCAGGCAAATGGATGGAACTTGAAAATATCATCCTGAGTGAGGTAACTCAGTCACAAGAGAACAAACACGACATGTACTCACTAATAAGAGGTTATTAGCCCAAAAGTTCAGAACACCCGTGATTTAATTCACAGCAACTGTTGGACTGAGCGTGGGCTCCCAGATGGAGGAGTTGAAGAAGGGACTGAAGGAACTGAGGGAGTTTGCAGCCCCATGGGGAGGGAGCAACAGTGCCAACTGGTCAGGCTCCCCCCCTGTGCTCCCAAAGACTGGACCACCAACCAAAGAATGCACATGGAGGGACCCATGGTGCTGGCCACATATGTGGCTAAGGAGGGCCTTGTTGGCCATCAGTGGGAGGCGAGACCCTTGGGTCTAAGAATGTTAGATGCCCCAGTATAGGGGAATGCCTGAGAGGGAAGACAGGAGTGGGTGGGTGGGGGAATACCCTCATAGAGGCAGGGGGAGCAGGGATGGGATAGGGGTTTTCAAAGGGGAGACCTGGAAAGGGGAAAACATTTGAAATGTAAATAAAGTATTTAAAAAATTGAAAAAAAAAAGAAAGAAAAGGGGTGAGTTTCATGTGGTTACAGTGGCCAATGTTTTTAAGAGATGTACCTTTCCTGTGTGAAGCATGCTATGAGTAAGCTCAGGGAGTATCATTCAGTGTCACAGCACACACAATATGGCTGCACTTTATTCATAGTTTACCATCTGAGCTAAATGTTGGAGAACCCACATTTTTGGTTGAGTTTGTCCAATTGTTTTCCTTTAATTCCTTCCTGACAAGAAGATTTTGTTGTCATACATCCGTACATACAATTAATTGTTCTAGAAACATGAAGAATCTGGAAAGTCAACTCCTGAACTGCCACTCTTTTAATTAATCCAAACTATTAGGGACATACTTTTGAGTGTTCAGTTTTTGTTTTTCAATTCATAAATTAACTCTCTTAATTACCTCATATTCTAAATGTGGGTGAAGAGAGCAAAGGGCAGAATCCTTTTCCTACTAGCCATTGATCTCACCTTTGTCATGTATTTTCTTAAGGTAATACTTGTAAAAATGCATTTAGACTTAAGAGTGAAATAGTTCTGAGAGTTCATAGCTATTAGTGAGATAAGACTCAGATTATCTTTTTTTAAAATCTATAAATGTTCTACTAATCATCAAGAATCACAAATAAAGCATTATACACATCTGGGTGTACCTTTATTAAGGTCATATAGAATGGTATAAAACAGTAAATAACAACAAAAAATCTCTCACAGAAAAAAAGTTCCTTAGTCTTTGGATTGTGAAAACATCTAATGCCATAAGTGGGCATGTGATGGTGTCATTTTGTTGGAGTGCTGTAAGACTAAACCTATACATGGTTTTGATCTATCATGCAAAACAATTCAAAAAAATAAGTACAGGAAAATTTATACTTGTATCAATGTGGAAATGCAAATTAAATGTCACAATGAGACACTACTGCACACTCAGTTCAAACTGCTTAAATCATAACAATTACCAACACAAAAGGGTAAGACAAATGTGGAGGTACCAACTGTAACTCATATAAAACTGGAGAATAATTTAGCTGTCTCTTAGTGAGTGAAACATACAGTCTCTGTGGACTGCTGAGCCTATGACTACATATTTATGCAAGAGACAAGAAGATGCATGTACATGTATTTTTGGTTGGACCATATCAGCTTTCTCCATAATAGTCTAAACTGGAAACAATCAAAGTGTCCATTAGTTAATGCATACATTAACCGACAGAAATAAAATACACCAAACTACTGATACATGAACAAGAATCATGGATTCCAGATATCTAACGTTAACCACAGTGTGTCTGAGACACAAGATATAGAATGCATAACTATATCTATGTGGATTTTAAAATAGAAAATATGGTCTGATGGTGGCTCATATCAGGTCGGTAGTTGGTGAAGGAAGGAGTTCTGGCTAGAGAGGTGCCTGAAGAAACAGTCTGTGTGGTGGCAATGGTCAGGGGTTGAATGAGGTGGTGAGTGGGGGTGGTCAACACTTAAATGCAGCATTGAGACATTGCACATATGTATAATTGGTACTAGAACTTGTCCCAAAAAGAACAATTAAACTGGATTTAGTTCCTTCATTCGGCCATATATTATTTTGAATTCAAATATTGTGTCCCATTAGAGAGATAAAAGTCACCGAAAGAAACAAGAGCATGGAGAAATGGTTCAGCCATTAAGCGCATATACTGCTCTTGCAGAGAATCTGAGTTTAGTTCCCAGTACCCACATCTGACAGCTCACAAGTCTGTGTAACTCCAGTTCCAGAAAGTTCTGACACCTCTAACCTCTGAGGGCACTGTGCTCACATATACAAACCCATATTCTGACACAGAGAGAGAGAGAGAGAGAGAGAGAGAGAGAGAGAGAGAGAGAGAGAATTTAAAATATTTTAAAAACACATTCAATACCTCCATTCTGGCTGCAGAGGCCATGAATTTGAAAGAGCAATGGAAGATTGGATTGGATTGGTACATGGATTGGGACAGAAGTAATAAGGAAAGGGGGAATGGTGTAATTATATTTTAATTGAAACAATTAAAATATTCAACGTGTCAGTGTTGAAACACATCTAATATATAATTTTCAGTTGTAACATTTTAAAGCAGAAATTGTAAATGGACAAAAATAAACCTGTATTAGAAGAGTAAGGTTTTCATTTTTGTTTTGTAGTAAGAGATTAAGTGAAAAACATCAAAGCTACATATAAATTTGTGTGTAAGCATGCATTTTGGTATTTGGTTTTAAAATCAGGGCTTGTAATCTTGACAGGTCTTGGTAACTGTTTTTATATTTTCTCCCTATTGTACACCAACTGAACAAGCAGAAGAGTGTCTTACTGATACCCAGAATATTATAGATCTATCAAGGAGAACTACATTTATAAATAAAAATTTTGATTAACAGATGACATATACATTGCATTTTGTTTTCAGGGAGGATGTATTAATTTAAATTATCTTTTCTCACCCTACTACATTAATAAAATGTGCTTGACAGTCATCACACTCTTACAGGCTAGCGCTGTTATGAAAATATGGTTGCTAGGAGACCTTCATTATTTCATCATCATGTTGCACTGATGTATCAATTAGTAAGAAACACTCAAGTTAATTCTCAGTCACATCTATACACATTCTTAGCATATGATTTCCCTTATCTCCAAGTGACATTTCTCCCTGTGCAGTCACCTTCTACCCCATAAAATATTAAACATGAAGTTATCACTCCACCAATCTACAAATCACAGCATGAACTGGCCCTTCTTAGCCTCTCCTCTTACTTTCAATCATGGCGACAGCTCTTAGAACCATCATCCGTGCACCTATTCAATTTTTCTTATACTTCTAAATTTATTTCTAAGAAAACTGATTATCTAGGAAAATGTGTGTATAGAATTGGTATCTTCACTCCTTTTAAATTTGTTTTGAAGGTAATCCAGAGGGCTAAACAGAAATCCTTTCAAAAGCCATGCCTGAGTATGTTTAGATATTTGTAAAGATTTCCTGGTTGGTAGTTACACTTTAGGGTTATATTCACTAACGATATTTGCCATAGAGTCCTGTACTTTAATTTCTACCAGATTCCATAGATGCTGTTTTGAGTTGTTTAGTGTATAATTTTATAAGCTTTGATATAATACATGCATTCTGTTATACTTTTCCATGTAGATTTTATCCAAATAGGAGCTGGAGAGGGGCTCAGTGGGTAACAATATCTCCAACTCTTGTAGAGGACCCAGGTACACTTCCCAGTACCCATCTAGCAGCTCATAACCAGTTGCTACTCCAGTTCCAAGTGATCAAACAAACACTTTCTTCTGGCGCTCATGGACTTCCGTATGTACGTGATATACATAAATTCTTATAGGCCGACATGTATATGAATAAATAAAAATATATAAACAAATCTATAAAAATTTAATGTCTATTCATTCTCACAAAATAAAACAGGCTCCATCTTCTTTCAAAAAGTGAGGAGAAACAGTGAGAAAATATTTACTCCCTTAAAAAAATGTGTAAAATTGGGAATCTTTTCAAAATTCTGTGTTTTGTTATTTTTCAAAAGAATACTTCACTAAATGAAAAGATATGTTAACAGCATACAAGAAACTGAGTGATGTCTTGACTAAGTCCTTTGCAAAGTATCTTGTATAGATCAAAAGGAATTAAGAGTCCTACTGTTCATATTCCTTTTGAAGGTGCTATCATACTTCAAATTTAATGGTTAATATTTCCTTTGATGTTTTATTTAAACTATCAACATCGTAAAATTAAAAAAAATAGTCAAGGAAAAAGAGGACACTGAATTCAAGGAGTGGATGTCTCAGTTCTTAAAAATGTTCTTTTACACAGTTCAACATATCTTTTTTATTTATGTGCAAATAATTTCAAGGCTCTTGTATCAAAACCCAAACTATACAGATGGAATCTTTCAGGAAATTTGCTTGTGCCAAAGACTGTCTGCAGCTGTTTTCAATTCTCTGAAGTCTATGTGTGGTCTTCATTGCAGGTCAGAGAAAATCTCTCTTTTGAAATTTCCATGTGTGTCTTGGCAAGTCATCTAGTTGAAGAAAGCACAAACTCACGTGAGAATGTTGTCCTTTATCAATCTGGAGTTCTCAAAGCTAGGTGGAACATACCCTCTAACGAACCACGAAGACATATTGATATATTTGAAGCTTTCAACTCTCCTGTATTATTTATATGAGTTTTGAAAGTAAAGCAACCAAAAATTTTAGACTGTAAGAAAAAAATTAAGGGCTGGAAGCAGTAGATAGAGTATATAACCTAAAAGTAGAATGTCGTAAGTGAGGATCTATGTTAAATACATACAGGCATACATACTACATAGATGTATACATAAAAACAGCAACAGGAGCTTACCCTTCATTTCTGTGCTGAAACCAAGGGTAGTAGTGGTAGTTATGGAGATCTTTTAGAAAAGCAGATTTCAATATACTCATGCCTTTTTATTGTTATTAGCTGGTCTTGGTCTATTAGAGGGAGTATAGTTAGCATCAATTAAAAATTATATAATATATATATATATATATATGTAAGTTATAGGAAAGCTCAGGAGTGTGGTAATTTTGAAGGACTTATGATATTCAGATTTTTATTTCTATATTATAAGCATTATTTCATTTTGTTACTGATTATTCTTGAATTTTCCTTAGCAAACAATTGTTACACTTAGCTCTAAGATATCCCACCCCTTAGCCAGCTTGTCTTTTGTCAATATGAATAAATTTTCATTGTGTCCATTAGAGTACTATGGAGATATTTTCTCATAAAGCAGGAAAAAATGACTGGCCATTTATTATGCTTTTCTATGATTTGGCAATACCTAATTGAATCTAGACAAATGATAGTTTTCTTGTAGACCCTACTTTTGTTTTAAATTTGTCATTCAACCTGTATCTGAACATATTAAGAAAAGGTAAATTTTAATATGACAAATAGGTGATACGACTAACAGGATTCTTTCCATTATCAGATATTAAAAAATGAGTAAGATTAGTATCAAACAAAAATTACTGTACCGAGTATGACATAGACATGTCTTCTGTGTTTGCCAAAAGGCTTCAGATTTCTTCCACCAGCTACTGCAGTAACTCTGCATTTTGTGTTGGAAAATATTTTTATTAGTTTATATATTACTGTGTTCTTTTGCTTAGTTTTATAAATTATCTTTTATCATATCTGTAGCCTTTGGAGAAATTGATAGTTATTTTATTTGTCATAATATAATAATTCTAAATTACCACAACATAATTCTATACAATATCATGTCAAATGTTTATTAACAGACAACTCAATGAAATAGACTACCATACTTTACATATTTACCATGGTTAAAATGACATGAGTGTTCTAATTCCAATTTGGCAAAAAAATGGGTGGAGTCAACCTCACTTCTACAGATTTGTTTAAAATTAGCTAAGGTTGCCAAAATCATAATAGTGAAATTATGTCGATTGCGTTCCATGTTATGGGTACATATTTCTGTACTGCCTTACAGATACACTAAAGTATACTGAACCTTCCAGAACACAAGCTTTAAAACTCAGCACTTGAGAGGTGGAGTCAGGAAAATCAGGAGTTCAAGGCCATACTGGACCAAGTGATGTCTCAAAAAAATCAACTAAACAAACAAAAGTTAGCCAAACAAAAATTTTAAGACAAGGTGAAATAAGTTTCATTTTCTTCCTTTCTTGAATTATGAATTCTTCCTGAGTGTCATGAGCCCTTGTATTTGAGGGTCTCAAAGACAAAAAAAGAAGTAAGCAATTTAAAAATATTTACCTAAACAATAAAGTTAAAAAGAAAAATAAGTAGTAGACAATATAAATTTTCATGACTACAGACATGGGAAACCACGGATGTTGAATAGAAAGAATTATTAACCAACGTGGGTCATAGAAAAATGTGAATGGGAGATGAAGCAGCAGTCACCAGAAGGAAAGGCGAGAGTGAATGGCAGATGAAAATGACGGGATGGCTTTTTATTTGCTTTATTATTGTGAGTTCACTGCTACCCATAAGTACTATCAGAACTACAGCTCTGGCAACGAGAGAATTTGCAGTCAGTGTGTATCTCTGTTTTGAGTGACTTGTTTTCCTCTCTCATAGGTTCTCTACTGAAATATCAAGTGCAGTGAGTGCTTGTTTTGTTTTGAAGCATGCAGTGTGTATGTTCTATCTGGATGTTCTGACTAAGATTCAGGTTTCAAAGTGACATTTAGTGTCTAATCTCCACCCGGTACCCTATTGACATCTAGTGTATGAACTTTCTGAGAAGCTGTCTATCTCACAGGGCCCAGGACTCCCTCACAGTGTGCTTAAGCATAGGCAGGGTCTGAACAGGATATCTCTACTTTACAGACTATTCCAAACTGATGACACTTAATAAAAGAGCAGGTTTCGAAGATGAGGGAAATCATTTGTGCATAGAATAAAAGAAGCACATCATCACTAATGTTTCCCAGGGAAGCATAACTCTTGAGAAACAACACTTGATCCATCATACAGAAAGGATGTAAATAAATTTCCCCAACTCCCTTAATTAAGCATCAAAACACTATGGGCATACCAGTCTATCCATAGTTTCTCTCTTACAAAGGTAAAGAGATGCTATATTCCTGATGAAAGCAACAGTACGTGGCACCACAATCCACTCTTCTAACACAGATGGTTACCCTGAAGGATACTTCAGGACCTACACAGAAGCTTGAAGAACCAGTTTAGGAAAGACATGGAGCATCTGTCAAAGCCAAGAGCTATGTCATGTTAATATAGATTACAAATGAAATTATATAGAGCTGACTTTCAATGCATTGCTTAGGCATTTTATTTGCCTTTATGTATACTCGTTTAAAAGGATATACATGAATTTATTCTGCTCACTGGAAACACTGAGTGAGTGCTTAAAGTGATTTTTAAAAACTCCATAAATTTGAAAGTATGCCATGCTAAAAATGACTATTAGTCACAAGTTCTATAATCTTTCTCGTGTTCTAAATTTGGATAGCACCAAGAACATTATAGTCTTCCAGAGTTTCTGGGTACGCCATTCCATCAAGAGAGAAATTCTCATCACTATTTCTTCATAAATTTATGAGTGTTTTTGGTCTATGTTGTATGCTATTATTAAAGTGAAAGAAACAAGTCAGGAAAATTTGATTCAATTCTTATGCCTACATACTTAATCAGTAGAGAAGCAACTCAAGAAAGACCTTGCATTATATAACACTACACATTTATGGATTCTACAACCTATACTGGAACAGATAGAATTTTAAAAGTCTAATTATCTTATCTCTGATCATTCTCTAGTAACACAATTTGTTCAAGTGGAGTGGTGTTAGCTGAATTGGCCTGGTCATAGCACCTAGACTTATAAAACCATGAAACAGCTGAGAACTATATTCAATCATGGGATATTTCTTCTCGAAACTTCTCTTCTGGTACATTAGACAAAAAAAAAAAAAAAAAAAAAAAATGCTATTCTACAGCATTTGACCCTATCAGAAGACTCACACCAATAAGAACAATTACTATTGCCTCAAACAAGTATTTCTCAAATTATGCATAAGCATGCTCAGAAAAATGTATTCTACTTGTCAATCAAAGTAGAAAAGCTCTGAATATTCACTTGTCACTCATTTGAAACCCTGAACTTTTGTACTTAGTCTAGCTCAATACTCATTGTTTTACAACATGTTTTTGAGAACATAATGGAAAGAAAAATATTCATCTAATTTGGGAGAAGTGGCTGCTACATTTTGGTGTGGCATGTGGCCTTTCTATGTACACAATGGTCTCCTGCCATGTACCAGCTTTCAACACTGGCATGTCACCTGGCCTGTGGCATGTCACATTCTCATGTTCTCACACTTGTGCTGTGGTCCAACCAACTTATTAAGCCAAAGCCAAAAAGCAGGTGGGACACATGCTTGTTAGAGACTGGAATAGCAGGCCACATGCCTCTCCAAGTGTTCTCAACAACCAGGGTTTGTTTGGAAATTTCGTCTCCTGGTTACAGTAAACATGACTCAATGGAGCATCCAGCCGAGAAGTGGCGTGCCCTTTCTGCACAGAAAGGAATTATCATTGTTATTGGGGAAATAAGTCATTAATTATTTAGAGAATAATTTTCCAAATCACCCATTTACTACTGAACTCTATTTTCTTAAAAGGAATGTAAGTTAATGAAATCTAGGCCCTTACAGCATGATGTGTGTGTGACACAATTGTCGCTGTATCCGAAATTCAGATAGCAGAGGATGGAGGGCACATATTATAAATAGCAAATTAAAAGAATGCAGCTCTAGATTTTGTTCAGCAAGTCTTTTGAAGTGAATATACAATCTTCTAAGACCCAATTGAGTCACGGTACAGTGTAATGATTATTTTTCACTCAGCTCTGAAAAGGTAGTTCTCTTCTAACCCTAAGGGAAAACATCCCTTAAAAATCACTTAACAGTCTAAAACTGACAATTTCATTAACTCAGTATTTCTAATCCCAACACCACCACAAGTTTCATTATTGCACAAAAGTAGTAACTCAGAAAGTAACACAACCGCTCATTCTCCAATGCATTTTTCAGAATTTAACAATAAGCACAAAACAATAGGCTACTGAAGTAGGTCCATGACTTGAAAATTGATAATCTATTTTTAAGATGGATTAGACCTTTCAAATATTCCTATTTCTTTGATATTAGTCTCATATTCACACATTCTTAGCAAGTTTTTTATCTCACTTATATTGGACCTAATTGATCATATGATATTCTTCAGGTAGAAACACATTAACAAAACTCACGGATGATTTGGAAGATATTGGTAGATTTATTCTTCATAGAAATACCCACTGAATAATTAAATATCTTGGTCTACCAAGAGTTTAGCTACATTTCATTTCTCAATTTCATCTGCTAGGCAATTCCAAATTAAACTTTAGATTACACATCAATAAATACTTAGTATGCTCCTACAAAAATGTTCCCTTCCAGAATTATTGCTATGAACTCAATTAATAATCAACCAGAGATGCTGGTTTAAGACTATCAGTTATCCAGGCAGTTAGATGAATTGCAACTGTCTACAAGATACCTTTTTTTACTCCCTCTGCAAGGTAGAAACCTGCCTCTGAATTTTATTAATGAGGCTCCATCGTTGCTGCCAAAAGCATAGGTTAGATGACAAAGATAAATGAAACTTTTACTGGGGGCAACATTGAGGACAAGGGTGTGATGTCAGTTTTCTGTTTTCTTTGAAGCTGAAATATATTTCTAAGTGATCTAAATTATGATATTAGAGTATCACTTGAAGTGCGATCAAGAAGTGTTTTCAAGTTTTTCTCAATTGAACAGTTATGGGTAGAAGGATTTGTATTTCATACTGATCTGTTTTTCTCTCTTTCTGCTGAATTTCTGAAACTATACCTAAATGTATACAGTGTACAGTACCTATGTGAAGTGAAGTATGATTAGTTAGCTAGCTTCAGTCCTCACATAGAACAAGACATCCAAGCAAGTAAGGTGTCTAGCAGACCGTAGTAACTTGGAAACTACCTATTAAATGTGGTGAAGAGAGAAATAATATAGGTTGAGGTAATTTCTTTTTAAAATTTACTGGAGAGGGAAGCATTTGAATACCAGTAGACATTTGACAAGGAGAGAATGTGGGGAATATTTTAGGCAAATGCAGCAGCTTGAGGGAAGATATAAATGCCCAATATGTGCTTGGGAGTTAGCCAGGGGGACAGTTTGTCATTCAAAAAAAAAAAAAAAAAGGCAGAAGGAGGCTAGGGTGAAATACCAATAAAAGGCCTGCTTGGCACAAACCATAGAAGATCCAGGATGCCAGAATGAGGAACATATACTTCATAGCCACTGAGGAGGAACTAAGGGTTGATGCTAGTTGAGAGATGGTCTTCCAGAAGTAGTTCTTATGGTTTTGTGCTCAGTCTCTCCTGTAGCAAAATAATGAGTGTGAATATGGAAAAATGGCTAGCCTAATGGCGTGCATTAGAGGACGGGGCCAGTCAGTTCTGAGGTCAGGGTTCATAATTAAGCATCACAAAACTTGAACCGGTCAGTTTTCCCTTGTGGCTTTATTTTCTTCATCCAGATGATTTGGTTTCTTTCCAACAGTAGTCTGTTATTTGAGGAATAGATCCTAGACAGATCGGTAGAGGCAGGCTAGAATGTAGGAGAAGGTATATGCTGTTTGAAGATGCAGATTCTAAACACATTTCTTACTGGGGACACTGGTGGCATCTTAAGGATGCAGATGTACAATATATAAGACTTCCTAGCATTGCAGATGCTTCACCATCTCTGATCCTCTGATCTCTAACCACTCAATTTTATAAAGCCTTTTGTTCATGATAGCAATGTCAAAGTCTTCTATTTTTCCTATGTTGTCTGGAGGATTATGATAAGGGATCCTTCCCTATCTACCAGTACAGAGAGAAAGAGAGAGAGAGAGAGAGAGAGAGAGAGAGAGAGAGACAGGGAGAGAGAGAGACAGAGAGAGACAGAGAGAGACAGAGAGAGAGAAACAGAGACAGACAGACAGAGATGGAGGCAGATGCAGAGAGAAAAGAGTCTATGTTAGTTAATAGTTGGCTACCATAGAGAACTAGGAGACTATTGGTGTCATTAACAGCTATGGAGAATTCATGAAGATGTCCTTGGTTGGCAGATATTGTTTTATTTTAGACATGCTGAGTCTGAAGTACCACTGGGATATATATGCCTTATTGGTATGCAGGTGGAAGACAACAATAAAGAAGAAAGTTGGCGTGGTTTAATAATCTATTCAACCTTGAGAGAGAAGAATTGCTTCTTGTTCAGTTCTCAGATATTTTATTGAAGAAAAAGAAACATATTGGCTGCCCTAGAATCTAGTTCTTTAAATTTTATTCCAGAGTTTTATTTTGAATTCTTAAGAAACAAATGAAAGTGACACACCTTGGTCAGCTACATGAGTCAGACACTTAAAAGGCACTTTGCAAATGTATTTCCCATTGTCCACATGTCTCAGGCTGAATGGCTAGATCAAAGTGACAGAGTCTGTTACCAGAGAATGATGATTCTATCCAGCTTCAAAACACAGGTCCTTTTTACTGCCACAGTGTGACAGTTACTGAGTTTGAATTTCAGCAATCCCAGCAGACATGCAAACTGCTGGTATATATTCATGGACTACTCCCTAGGTGTCATGCTGTGCTGTGTCTAAGGCAGAGTGGCTGATGGGAATGGACCATGATACACAAGGTGGGTTAAGAAACAAACCATTCTACATAGAAGTTTCATTTGGGAATTCTAGCTCCAGTTGGATGAATGCTTCTGTGATCTAATTATTTAAAAATATTTTTGCCATAATGAGACAAATCTTAGAATGTTTTCGGGATCTATTTGTTGAAGTTACAGGGACTATGTTCCATAAGAATATGTTCTTGGTGTTCATTATTATATGGCATTATACATTCTTCTTATTCACTTTTCTCTCCCATTATCCTTCCCATCCCCCTCTCTCGTTCTCTCTTGCTGGTCTCATTGGTTCCACTAAATCGTAATTTCTTCTGATTTCATGTGACTTATATACTGTTATTCTTCCTTTTTTCTTTCCTTTCATCTCCATTACGATGTCTTCCAAATAACAAATGGACAAATAGATAGTTCTCAAACAAATAAATAAAAATGGCTAGTAAGTCTTTGAGGAAGTGGTAGAAAAATATTCTTAGCCATCAGAGAAATACAATTTAAAAACTGTTTTGAGATTCTGTTTCACTCTAATCTGAATCATTAAAAAACACAAGAAATATTGTTAAATATGTAGAGAATTAATTCTTACACAGTATAGCCATTAAAACTAATATGACATTTCCTCAGAACCTAAATTAGAATTACTATATGATTCACCTATTCCTGGTGATCTGCTGAAGGACTCATAAGTTGGTATAGTACACAGATATGTGCACATTCATGCTTATTACTTCATCTTCACAATAGCTATGGAAAGTAAGCAGCCTAGTTGTTTATCAATTGAAGAAAACACTTGTAGAGATTCATAACTGGCCAACACGCAGAAAATAAAATGTTGTATAGTGCTCATCCCTCAGTGGAACATCCATATCATACATCCTCTTCCCAAGGCTCAAGAATCATTGCCAAACAGGGGTCAGAAAAATTGTGAAAGCCAGAAGTGGTGGGTGATACAGCTAAACAGTGTTGTCCAATGTTGTCCAGTCACAACCAGGTAGTTGCCCATATGACTTGACATTTTCCATGACTGCATATACAAATCCTCCCCAACATCAAGCCAGACATAATCCTAGCGTCAAGTGAGAGGATGGTTGGGAAATTATATCCACATTTGAACAGCTATTGGCAACTGATGACTGTAGGAAGATGAAGAGTCAATTTTTTTCAAGAATATAATAGATTCCTGCAAGACTACTCACACTCCAGTAGATGTTCCTACACCCATGCCCAAACTGGACACATTAGGTGGACTCCATGTGAAGTGTATTAAGAGGGGAGAGAGAGAGAGAGAGACAGAGAGAGAGAGAGAGAGAGAGAGAGACAGAGAGACAGAGAATGGCAGATAGACAGACAGACAGAGAGAAGGACATACAGAGATACAGATAGAGACAGAGACAGACACATATGACATAAAATTGGGAAAGAAGAATGATAGAAAGAAGCAATTAGGGGAGTGTGAAATCACATTGTATACTTATATTACAGTTTCAATCTTATAAAAAGAAAGAAAGTTTTATTCATTCAAAGATAAAAATGAAATCATGACAGTTGCAAGAAAATTAAAATTATTGTGTTACGTAAAATAAGGCACGATCAGCAAGAAAGACATTGTTCGTTCTCTCATGTATTGAATCTAGATGAAAGATTATGTAGTATGTGCACACATGTGCATGTTTGGGGTATGTGGAAGTAGAAGATGGACTGTGAGAGGGGAGGAGAGAACCCTGAGCTTCCTCTTAAGCATGAGGCCCACTCCAAGTCTTCCATCCCCATGTTGGATTTGTCCTTTCTCTGTTAATCTTGACTTCTCATGTTGTGATTCCTGAGCCTGGATGTGGTATTTTTGGGGTTCTTTATGGACTTCTTAGGAATTGGTAGCTGTGTTCTAACACTGGTCACGCTGGTGTTTTCTGATAGCCTCTGCTTATTTCTGCAGACCTGTTTATGTTCAATGCTTCTTTGGCTCACACTTAGACACTCACAGTCCATTTCCCTTTAGCCATGACACCATGCAACTCTCACAGGGCAGCTTTCCAAACGACTGTTCCCAAAGTCCTTGATTCTGTCCTATTATCTGCAACACAAATAGATTCACTTTCTCTAACTGCGAAATTAGTAATTTTTATTTATGTTTTCATTTTTCCACTGGATTTTTCCTGTTACCAGGCATCTTGTTAAGCCATTTTAGTGAGCAAGAGATGGCAGTGCTGATGAAAATAAACTAAGTGGCTAAAGATAATAGTATACTCCTACCTATAATTAGTTTTAAAATTTAACTTCACTGTTTCCATGCTAATAATTTAGATAACTTCATGTTATCAATTTTAAAAGTACCTATTTCAATTTGTTTAAGAACATGTAGGGGTTATAGTTGGACCAGCTTGAGTTCAAGTGATTGATAACTTCACTTCTGTTCTGTATAATAGTTTACTGAGATGCTATATACTAAAATTGCCTCTCTCATTATGTAAGTTCCAGGAAGAAACATCTGTCTTGAGAGTTTCCAAGTTCTCATACAGTAAATGATACAGTAAACCATCCAGTGAATCATTCACTGAGTGCCTATTTCTTGAAGGATATGATTTGAACCCGAGAGCATTTATGTGGTCTGGGTTAAGAAGCAAGAGATAAAACAATAGCTACTTTTGTCTCATAGAATCATCAAAAGTAAAATTTGGAGGCGATTTCAGAAAACTAAATATGTTTCCTTATGTTAAGAAGTTTCAATAAAATATGTGATTATGTCTCACTTGTTAGCCAAGGCAAGTGCAATCAAGTCCTGGGAAATTCATTGAGTTATATGTAGCCTTTTCAAAACAGCTCCACTTTTCTAAACGTGAGCAGAATTCTAAATAAGAGCCCAAACATAAGTTTTTCATCCCTAAAGAGAAGGAGCCAAAAATAACTTTCTGTGGGGCAATATCCAGTGTACCTGCTCTTTCCCATCAATTCTATCAGACAAAATCCCCTGATCTTGAGCGACATCTAATATGGATTTATCCATTAGTTTAATTTCCATACTACAGCTATGTAGTTTACATGTCTACACATTGACTTGTTTGGATTTTGACTTATTTTCTTTCAAAGAATGTTATAGATCTATGTCTCATGGCAAATATTGCACACAGCTTCTCATTGACTATAAACATAAAAATTATCTAGTGAAAATATCTACCTGATGAACTTAACAATGTGCTTGGAGCCAGTTATTTCTGATTGTCCTTATATGTGATCATGAGACAGAAAAAGTCAATACTTTACTTCAGAGGTTCATTTTTTGAAAGATGTAAATCTAGCAACAATTTTAATTGTAAAAGCTTGCAATTAAATCTGAATACTAATTTCTTTGGGTTTGATATCAACATAATAACTAACAATCAAGAAACAATAGATCTATTATTATTACAATTAAAATTATATTCTACGCACATATATATATGCGTGTCTCTGTGTGTGTGTGTGTGTGTGTGTGTGTGTGTACCCCATATGTATCAAAAATATAGCCTGTGGTTAACAGCAAGTCATTCAGTATTTGGAGATGATTTATCTTTCAGGATTTAAGTAAAAGTCCATCCCAAAATCTTTATCACAGTATCTCTGGGGAGTCAGGATACAGCTGTTGGTCAGAATGACATTTGTGAAGACATTCATTTTCTGTACTTACTCTAAAGTTATATCTCTCAAAGACTTCAGTTATTCTTATTACTCTACTTATACATTTATAAACCAACTGTAAAATAAATCCCCTGTTCTTGATTACTTTAACAGTCAATGGAAAGTTGGAGAGAGTTACAGTCGTTAGGAAAACATATGATTTATTTATTTAAATGTTGTGTGCATTTAGACCATTGTCCTGGTGAATAATGAATGTTTCTACTGCCCATGTCAATGGGAAGTTCCAGTCATCAGTTTCCCTGTCCCTTTTCCAAGTGGAATATCCTGGAATCCATCACTAGAGTCTTATTCTTCAACTATTTTCCTCCATCTCTCTGCCATTCAGACACCCCAGAAATGCAAAGGTTTTATGCAAAGTTGCACAGCACATTTTGAATATCATATTGCACCCTAACAATGTTCTCTGGATATCAAGCAAAATCAATACAAAGTCACATATTATTATGAGAAGAAATTATTTTCTGAGGTAGTTCTGATGCCGTCTTTGGACTAACAAATTTGCCCCCACCAAAAGAAACTGGTTGTGCGTTGCTCAAGGTTATAGAAGCATGAACAAGAAAGGTCTACCCAACTATTGCACTTTTGTCCCATTTTTATTTCACCTTTCTGCATTTCATCCATTTCTACCCAATTTCTGCCAAAAGAATATAACTGTTCATATTTTCCCAAGCTTTACTTAAACTGCTAGCTCAGTAATTCCTACAGCAGGCTCTGCTCCCCATGGTTAACAATGGAGCACTTGGTTACCAGTCATCACTTCTTTTCGTTTTTACCACTCCACTGAATGACTTTACCGAGTGTTCATGTCTACGAAAACCATGGCTCTTTTGCTTTCTCTACAAAGATTTTCTTCCTGTTGCTACCTTCAATAGGGTGTCTTTGGTAATCAGCCCTGTTGGTAACCCCCACTTGATTTCATCTTCTCATTTCTTTCACCATCCCATATTCTCTTTACAGTCTCTGTGTTCATTCTCTAGTACTGCACTTATCATCACATTCATGAAGCATTTATCCACTGACATGGTGCTGATGCGACATCCCAAATCTGGATGCACAGTCCCAAGAGTTCCAGGTCTTTTCATCTCCATATTTCAGCTATCCATATAAGCTGTTTCAATTATGAAGCATGGGTGTCAGTAATTTCTTACATAACCCTGTATTTTGTACTTTTTTTTATCTCTTTAATATCATGATTTGTGTGTTGTTAATTTCTTCAACCACCGCAGCAGCTGAGACCTAAGTTACTACATCCTGTAGTCTTTACATCATGCTCATCCATGGTGTAGTGTCAATATCTCCTTGAATTTGCCTTCATTTTAACTTTAGCTCTAATACAACCCGAATATGTATTTACTGGCATAGTTTTTTAAGGATGCCGTTTAAATAACTCTGCTACATGTGGTCTAGTATTAAATTTATCATGCTGCTTGGCTCTCCTGGAAGCACTTGAAGGTCTTTTGCCAAGGAATTTGCCCCTCAGCAAAAAAAAAAAAAAAAAAAAAAAAAACCAAAAAAACAAAAAAACCCATATTTTTCCCAATTGTTCTTACGTGTTCATTACCTCTATTCCCAGTATTTTTTCTAGAATGATCCTTTCTTCTGTTCCTCCATTCTAGCTGACCATTTCCTTTACATTTTTGACATTTATCCATTCTTATCAGCATATCCAGAACACTTACATTACCAGATGGTTACTCGTTAGCTTTTTCTTTCCTCTGCACATGACAAATTATTACGACATATCAGAGCTGATCCAGGAACCATGGAAGGCAGCTTTCAAGGAATAAGGACTAAAAAAGAAGGTGAGGTGAAAGGGGAAAGAGAGATGATAGAACAGGAAGGGTTAAAAAGAATGGAAGATGGGAAGCCAGGATAGAGGAGGAACAATGTGGAGAAAGAAATAACAATAAAGACCTTTGAAAAAGCCCTGTATAATGATATTGCTGTAACTCCCCCCCCCACACACACACATTTTAATTGGAGTTTCCTAGTAATACGGGGACAATACCAGAAACTGAAGGCTATCAAACAACAAAAATCAAAAAGCCCAAGTGTCAATTATAGACTACCTCTAACTGAGCTGTTAGTTGGTGGAGTCTCATATATATCTCCCCAAATACTATAGGCTATTATCATTGTCTTTAGTTACCAAATTGATGGTAAGAATATATTGCTAAAGATATCACATATTTATATTTAGGACATAGAATATGAAGAAATCAAGCTTATACTAACTGGAAAGTGTCATTCCTACTGGTGAGCTTTCACAGTACTGGAGAGGTCAATGTTTGCTAACATGGGAGAAAAGTCATGAGCAATCTTACTCTTCAGTGAACTGTGTGTGTTAAAATAATGACTAGCCTGACAAGATATATACACTGGTACAATTGTGGTATAAAAGTCAAAGAAGTAACTAACTACTTTCTGATTGTATTTAAAGCCTGCTCCACAAGAGAACATGCTGCTCAAACTGTTAATGGCACAAAAACTGTCTGTCCAGGTCTTAGACCTAGACAAGAACCTACTACTACTGCTACTGCTACTACTACTACTACTACTACTACTACTACTACTACTACTACTACTACTCTGATAAACAGACAGTAATAGAATGCCCTAATTTCTTACTTTACACCCATAGGTTAATGCATCTTTCAACTGTCATCAGAGAAACTTACTCTCAATTGACAGCAATTAATACAGAGATCTACAACTGGTCAATGTGTAGAGAATAAGATCATTGAGTATTCACCTCTAAATGGAACATCTATATCCACATACCCCCAACACACACACACACACACACACACAAATCTAAGAGCTCATAGTGGAAGAGATGGAGAAAAGATGGTAAGAGCCAGAGACAATGGACATTTGCCAGACATGACAGTGCCATTACACACATGAATTCACAGCAGCTTTGGCTGTATGTATGAGCTTTAGACATAATTAAGAAAGCCAAAACCCCAAAATTATGGAGAAAAGTCTCATGATGTCCCATCCCTAGCTGGGGAATTATTGGCAATTAATGACTGGTAAGGAGGTAAAAAAATTGTTTCTGAAGGGATGTTGTTCCTGAGAGGTTTCCTCTATCTGAATAGATCATTCTACACCTAAGCATATACAGGTAGCACTTAATAGACACAATGGGTTTAAAAACTGAGTACCCAGGGATGGAGAGATAGCTCAGTAGCTAAGAATACTCATAGTTCTCATAGAAGATCTGGGTTCTGTTCTCAGTATCTACATGGTGGCTTAAAATAACCTGTAACTCTAATTCCCTGGGATCCAACACCGTCTTCTGGCCCCCTAGGTGCCAGTCGCAGGAATGGAATATACACATAGATGTGGGTACTCACATTTAAACATAAAATAAAAACTAAATAATTTGTAATAAAATATGTAAGTTGGGAGAGAAAAGTGGTGGGAGTTTAGGAGAGGAAATTAGGTAAGTGAGTGGGAGTGAGTTACGTAAAAACACATTCTATACATCCTTGAGATTCTCAGATATCAAATCGTTTAATGTGATGGCTCACGCCTTTAATCCCAGCAACTGGGCAACAGAGGCAGGCATATCTGAGTTCGAGGCCAGCCTTACCTACAAAATGAGTTATCGAACAAACAAGGCTACGTAAGGAATCCCTATGTTGACTCCCCCACACCCCAAAACTCCTCTAAATGTAGTGCCTTCTCTATTTTACTTTGAAAACTTATTACATTAAATACACCCATGAGTACCCAACAGGTGTTAAGTGTAGGTGAGCTAAAGAGTTGGCAGTACCATATTCCATACGGTACGTCATTTAAAAGGTCCCACCTATAACCCACTCCCTTACCTTATGTATTCCTCTTTTAAAAAACATAAAATAAAAAGCTGTTATTCATGTAAAATAAATGCATCAAGCCAGGAAAGAGGAAATTCTTCAAGTCTCCATTCATCCTGGAGCCCACCCAGGCTGAGCAATGGAGAGGTGACACTCTGCATCAGCCAGCACATCCTTAAATTTTCCCTGTTCCCTGTTCCCACTCCTATTATCTCCCCACTGCCACAGCTGCATACTGCTATTGTCAGTGGTGAAGATGAGACATCTCTAATTAGAGGGCAGGATAAATTGCTTTTATCTACTCTTAACATGCTTTTACATGGCACCTGGTACACAAGCCTTAGCTAGGCAGCCATAATTTGAAAAGCAAATGAATGTTCACAGAAATATGATACATTTTAAAAAGAAAATTAAATATATAAAGTAGCAAGATCAACACATGCCGGAGATTGAAGAGGTTTGGAGCTATCAGAGCCATGTGTGTTTCTGTATTAGAGTGAATTATTATCAGCCATCAGAAAGCCCATATATTCTGAAAAGTCCAGATTTAAAGTCTTGAAAATTATCAGGGCAAGAAACAGGCTGACGTTATTTCCTTGACAGTCTCTAGAAAAAAATTGAGGAAAGTCAGCAATGGAAAATATTAAACGCAATCTTTGCTGATTTTTATGTATCTGTTCATTTGTATAATAAATATGTCCGTTCTGTTTGAATTTATGTTGCTAGTCTTGTACCCGATTTTTATTTTATTTTATTTTATTTTGGTGGTGTATAACAATTTCTAAAATAAAGCAATTTATCATTTTTTGAAACACAAAACAAAGACAAATCAAACACTGTTTGATCTATAGTGTGTGGGACAGTAATGCCATTCTATAAAAATATCTGACATTTATTATCATTTGGACTACAGATTCCACACACAAACTCCACAGTCTCCTCTCCCTCCTCTGATCATTATCAGCAGAAACACATCAAGTGTTTTCCTCTGTCAGCATCCGTCATAGCAAGATTCCATGCTCTCTGCTCCACCACTCCCGTTGCCCTTCCTCTGGCGAAGGTCCTATTACAGCTGAAGGAGCTACTGTACTCTACTGTCTTTCCGTGGAGGTCACCTGATTACTGGCCAGTATTTTCAGGCTGCAGGGACTGTTATCTTTAAATGACAACTGGGCTCCATTGCATATTTATGGCTGCTGTAAAACACAAAGCCAACTGGAGCTCCTTAATGCAGTGAGTAAATAGGACTTTCAGTTAAGAGGAAACAGTATAGTCAACACATGGGCATTGCAGAGGAAACTGAGTCTGAATCTCAGATTTCCCCAAGTCCTGACTCTCTCTCTCTCTCTCTCTCTCTCTCTCTCTCTCTCTCTCTCTCACACACACACACACACACACACACACACACACACCTTTTTGTGTGTCTTTTTGGCATATTAGAACAGGACAGTACTCTTTTTCAGAGAAAATAAGAGTTATGTATTTTAATTTTTATTTTAGTGTGTACAGATATTTTTCCTACATGTAAGTCTATGTACTATCTGCATGTGGCATCCATGGAGGCCAGAAGAGAGTTTCAGATATCTTGAAACTGGAGTTCTTCGTTGTTATTGGCTGCTGTGTGTGTGCTAGGAACTAAACCCGTGTCTTCTGGAAGAGCAGTCAGTGCTCATAACCATCTCTGCAACCCCACGATTATATATTATCAGTATTTAAAATTTAAACAAATTATACCATGAGCAATGGACCAGTAATTACTGCAGATAAAACTGCATTTACCTCACCCTTGCTGTTTCTTACTGTATAGAATATTAGTCCTTAGCATAATTGATTAAATAGTGCTGTGGTCTTCACTGTGATCGTGGTGCATTTTCTGACCTTCTTGTGATGTCATTATTCCTGATCAGTGACTTATGAATGGAAAAGACATATCATGGTGGATGGGGGACTTTCTAGTTCTTTCTTTCTGCCTTGGCAATCAAAACTGATTGATACTGTGACTGATTTGTGAGCTTCACTCTTAGAGTTCAAAGAAAGTGATGAGCCCAGACCTATCCTCTGCCTAGCATGCAGCAAGAAAGAGGTTGTTGTGTGCAGCCATTGAATTTAGTGCTCTTTGCTTCTGCAGTGTTCTCCAGCTCGCCTTGAGTTCGAGCTTGAGTTGAGTTGTTATACATTTTGTCCTCTACCTACTTTAACTTGTTAATTTGCTCAAGGTACACTGTGTTACAGTTACATCTACCTCATCTCTCCTTCTCATCACACCACCGTTTTCTTGTGGGCAGAGACAACTTACATAACCTATTAATAGCTTGTAGTAGATGGTCTTTGACTATAGACAATACTGTTGATTTATTATTTTTTTCTTGATACTTTATTTACATTTCAAATGTTTCCCCCTTTCCAGATCTCCCCTTTGGAACCTCCCTATTCCCTTCCCCCTCCCTCTGCCTCTATGGGGGTATTCCCCCACCCACCCGCCCACCCACTCTCATCTTCCCTCCTTGGCATTCTCCTATACTGGGGCATCTAACACCCTCCGGCCCAAGGGCCTCTCCTCTGTTGATTGAAAGTGAGTTGAATTTACCCAAAGTTGACACTTCTTCTCTGTGTTCAGAAGGCAGTGAAGAGGCCCTTCCATTGACCATTCTTAAGGATCATTGTTTGATCTGTGCCTCAAAGTTAAAAGACAAAGATTATGGAGTCTGATACAGTAGAAAAATGTATTCAAGTTAGCAGGTTGTGTAGCAGCCAGCTATGTGGCATCTGCTAATTCAGCTTGGCAAATGTGTATTACTTCTCCACTTGTGTATGCCAGAGTTGCAGACACTGAGAAATTAAGAGTATTGAGAATTCTTGCGGAATTAACAGGGTCAAAGTAAGTGCTATAATGAGTTATATTTTTATCTTTACGACAAGTTAAAAATATCTAGTTGGTAGACATATTGCAAAGGTTGATGAAAATGTTATTTTGTATGTAATATAAATCTCATATAAGTGTGTGTGTGTGTGTGTGTGTGTGTTGGATTTTTGTTTTGTTGTTAATGTTTGAGACAGTGTTTCATTGTATAACCCAAGATATCCCTGAATTCACAATCTCGTTCCAGATTTACAACTGTGGGGATTATAGGCAGACACCACACATACACACACACACACACACACACACACACACACACGCAAGCACACATGCACATGCACAAATATCTATAATGTATAATTTTTGAATTTTGTAGCATTTTATGAGTTTTGTATAATGTTTTGCTAATAGTTTTCTATATTAAAGAATAATAGCTGGATACTGTAGATACTTTTTTAGCTTGTTTCATATACCAAGTATAGAGCTTCCAAGATGCAAGTTTGGGAAGAGGTTGTCAGAGTGTCTCACTACACTGCCAAAGCTGGCTTTCAAGTCATGATGCTTCTACATCCACTTCCACAATGCTAAGATTTCATGCATGAGTCTTTATATCTGACTAAGCAATAATAATAAAAAAAAAACCTTAAAAACCTTGATACTGTTTGTTAATCATTATAAAACTGTTTAGAGAGAATGTCTGTGTTTACAAATAATAATGACAACAAACACATCCAGTGTGGGCAGAATGCAATTTCTAATTTAAAGGTTTAAAACTGACACTGTGGAGCTAGACGAGAATTAAGAGTGTCCTCTAAAAAGTGAAAAATCTCATCCAAGTCTAATGGTGACATTCACGGACCGTGGTCGTAATTAAGAAAGCTTGTCCAACGTGGTCATGAAACTGAATCATTCTTTCTACAGTTGATTAAGTCTGGAAGGATTTTGTGGGGTATCATGGGAGAGCAGTTGCTGTCTTCCCGGACCATGCAATTTAGTGACGATTGAAGCAAAAAGAGGCCTTGGGCCATAGCTCACTACTCACAAACATGAGGCCCAGTCTCTTCCCTAGTACAGAAAAATATAGCTAGGGAGCTAAAAAATCACCAAGATATTCTTTGTCATCATTGGACTTTTGAAATATAACTGTCAGTATTCTGTGTAAGAGTGACAGACCAGTGTACATTTAACACAATGTGTTTTGGAGAAAAAAATACAATAAAACTCTCATTTCACCAAAACTCTGCTTTTCCATTTGATTGGTGTCACAACAGCCAAATGTACAATATCTTAAGTCTCTCTATGATGGGCTCAGCCATTTCTCACAGTAGACTCCCTCTGTGTACCCACACCTGTATAACTGTACCTTTTTTTTTGGAAAAATGAGGTAGTGGGTGTTCCTAATGAGTGGCTTTTACACACAAATTGTTGTTTGCTAATTACTTCTAGTTTTAAATGTTAACATTAAATTTATAAAGGTACTCACTCATAAAACTGCTACCTCCTTAATATATGTAATTCAACTTGCATATAATAATATGTATTTTTGATGATAACTACTAAAAACACTTATAACTTGATTTGCTCTTCTTAAAAAATTTGAGTGGTCCTTATAAATTTAAAATTCTATTTCATTAGTTCATATTTTAGGTTTTTGATTACTGAATACAATTTGTCTGAGTTGTTACGTTACAGTCACACAGAATAAATACATTAAGTTTATGGATATAGTGAATCATATTACATTCAATATTTTATGACTCTTTGATATATCATAGTCTCAATTTTCAAATAAATTTAGCAACTTAAATCCATCACTCACTCATATGTTTAAATTGAAACCTGTTAGACATCAAAGGATATATTCTCTCAAATATTTTACATTCCTAAAATATCAAAGTAACAGATTATTCTGTCATAACAAAGTGGAATTACCTTTCTGTACTTAACTATATATTTTTCCAGGTTTAAACACAAACCACATAGGAAACCACTCATTTCATTGAAAATAATTTGGGGATTTCCTTTCCAGGTAAATTGGAATTGCCTTCTCAGTTAGCACTGATGGTTTATCTATAATGATTACTATAGACAGACATGTGGGACCTTGCCTACCTGAGGAGAAATTAGGACTGCAAATGAAGCAGTATCTGGCTTGGGGATCTACAGTGAAGTTTAACTTCACCAAAAATTCTTTATTTTCTTAAATTTTATAACTCACTTAAAATTTTGAGTTGACTTCCTTCGTAGTGTACTTGGATTAAGAACAGTTTCTTTGGTCCCTTTGAGGTATTGAGTATATCAATCTGAACTAGGCTTTTTCTTGTACTTTTACAGTTCAATGTCAAACATTCTAAGATCATTCCAACCTCAAAATACATTGTCAAATGGTATTTTGCCTAAGCAACATGTAAGAAAGAAATTTGCTCTTGTTTTATATTCCTATGAAGCATATTGTGTAACTCAATGTATTCTGGGATGGCATATGTAGAAAGCAAAGCTCTTTTATTCAAGGATTGTCACACATGGAAGAAGACAAGCAAAGAAAAACCATGCATGCCATGTATAAGTGCAACTCAAACCAATGAGAAAGGAGACCAGGTCTTTTTCTAAGAATATCAAAGCTTTCTTGCTAAAGGAAACACTTGTTGTCATTTCATTAAGCCCTTCAAGTCACTATAGTGCATTTTACTAGGTGATGGAGGGCAGTGATCCTCAAAAGCAGTCTGGACCAGCATCATTGGTAGCATTGCCCTGGAAATGTGTTGGACATACTGTTTCAGAAACTGGAGAGGGCATGAAGAGGCCCTGCAAGCTAGGATAAAGAAATTCTTTTGGTGATTGATGCATGATAAAATTATGAATCATGTATTAGAAAGGTGTTAAGTTATGTAAGCTGTCAAATTACCCTAACAAATGATCATGTTTCAAAGTTAAGTCATATGTAAACTAGGAATAGTTTTGTAGATTACTAAGGATACCTCAGTAAAAATGACATATTTTTGGGTCTGAATCTTGAAGATCATTGTATACTGACAAGAAAGTACAAAAAGGTAGAGTCACATCTTTCAAATTTTCATGGATCAAATACTGCATTAAAGCATCCACAGTGATTCTGAACTCGCATGGCACTAGATGACCTGTGGCAAGACTCTCAGGAAACAGGAGTGGCCTTTTAGCTGTACCTTTGATGGCAAACTCAGCTCCTGAAAGTACTGTGCAAAGTAAAACTGGAACATTGCTCTATGGGATTGTTTTCTATTTATAATAACAAATAGAGGTAGACAGAACAGACCTTCCATCAGGCAGTAACTGCTGCAGTGAAATCCCTTGAGATCAATCCTATTTCAAATCACTAGCATGTACTGCATGAGAGAAGGTATGGAATCTTAAGCAAATCTAGCTACGTGCGAAATCATGGTCTTTTCTGATATAGTTAACAAACTCTGAGGCAATCAAGATAAGAACTTTTCCATAGACTGTGTCCTCTTCCCTTAGATATAATGAAGTGAATTAAGAAAATAGTAGTTCTGAGATTTAGCCAGAAAAACAGGGTGAGATTAATAAGTCTTCTGTGTCCTCCACAGACTCAAGAAAGTCAATAACATCTCTTGTAGGAACTAGCCTTAGCAACAAGACTGGACTTGACAACCAACTATCACTACTTGATTCTTCCAAGAAGTAAACAAATATACTCATAAATTTGGATTAAAAATTGTGAGAATCATGCTTTGTCACAATTGGTTAACTAAAATTTTCAAAGTCAATTTTATGATTAGCACTAATGGTAAAGAAAAGAGTTCTGATTCCAAGTCCTCACCTCTCTTTGTAAAGTAAGTAATTTGAATGCTATGACCATGAATTTCGACAGGGTCATTGTGAACACATTATTTCCATCTCTGTAACTGACAGGTATCTACTGGAGCACAAAACCTGTATTAATGCTCAGATTCCTTAGCTAACTTTGAAGGTGCTGAAAACGATCACATGTAACGAGACCAGCCAGCATGGGAGGACAGAGGCACCTTAATCTGAAGTAGGAAAAAGTTTCCTTGGGTTCTGTGTGAATCTTCAGAGTTGGACAGATTGCTGTGACTAATTTACTATGTGCAAATTCATGTGGGGTTAAACCCAGAAGAAAATTTGAGGTGTTCAATAGTAATTACTGGGGATTAGAAACTGACATTTCTTTTCTAGTTCTTTGGGAAATGTGGGACCTGTTGCTTTATTGTAGTTGATGTGGGTTGTTATTGGTTTGAGGGAAAGTGTCAGTAACATAAAAGATAAAAAAGTAAAATTTGGCTTTAACCTTGAAAGCTAAATGTATAGACCACTCTAAACTTTGCTTACATCATTCTCCAGATGTCCTCTGATTAACTCTTCCAATTTAGTGACAGGCATAGTCAAGAACATATCTGCTAGCAAACAGAAAACTTGCTTCTATATTGTGAAAAGAAATTTCTCCACTTTCATATAATTAGTCTTTCCCCAGATATATTATATAATTGTAATTTTCACAATTATCATAAGATACATTCAATGGATAACTGTATAGACTATAGGAATGCAATGAGACCGTAAAATTAAAAATACTTAGTGTAGCTTAAATCTTCAAAGTGTTCCACAGACACATGCTTTGAAAGCGTGGTTCACAGTCAATAGTGTTATTTTAAGAGATTGTAGAGCCCTGGCAAGATGAGGTCTTGCTGGTGGAAGTGGCCATAAATGGCCAGTCTTCCATGTGTATAGCTAGCATCATTTCTACCACACTTCCCTTACTGCCTCACAACCATCTGAATAGCTTTGTTACATGCCACTACTAAGCATCTCCAGTATGTCTTCCCTGCTATATGGGACTGAAGTCTCTCTAAAGCCAAGAGACAAAATGAGTCTACAGGCTCCTGCTTTGATTAAGCACATTGTCACAGCACCAAGAAAGTACCTAATATAGCACCTCTATTGAAATTGCAATTTCCAAGATACAACAGTGAGTTAACTCTTCAGTGGACAGACCACAATGTCACTTGCTGTGGCTCCTATAATGGTAATTTAATAAATATCATAAAAGCATATGACAGTGCTAAAGCATTTTATAAGATAAATATTATCAAATGATAACCTACTCAAATCTTTTCAAATTTAGTATTTTTACTTATTCACTTTACATTCCACTCACTGCACCACTCCAAGTCACCCCCTTCCACAATCCTATTCCCATCCCAACTGCCTTTCTCCACTGAGAGGGTGCCCGCCCTCAGGTATCCCCACACTATGACACTTCAAGTCTCTGCAAAGCTTTCCCACTGAGGCCAGACAAGGCAGCCCTGCTAGGAGAACATAGCCCACATACAGGCACAGCTTTGGGGATAGCCCTGTTCCAGTTGTTTGGGACCCATATGAATATCAACCTGAACATCTGCTACATATGTGTGTGGAGGCCGAGGTTCAGCCTGTGTATGTTCTCTGGTTAGTGGTTCAGTCTCTGAGAACCCCAAGGATGTTGGTCTTCCTGTGGAGTTCCTATCCCTTTTGGGCCATAATCCTTCTTCCTATCTTTCTGTTAGAGTCCCCAGGCTCCATCCACTGTTTGGCTGTGAGTGTGTGCATTTTTATGAATCAGATACTGGGTAAAGCCTCTCAGTCTCTCAGAGGACAACTTGTTTCTGTCTGTAAGTGTAACAGAGTTATCATTGGTAAGAGTATTGGTGCTTGCTCATGGGATGGGTCTAAAGTTGAGCCAGTTATTGGCTGACCATTCCCAGGGGGACCTTCATTCTCCCATCACCTCTCCTCCACCTCCATCAGACTTCTAGACCATACAGGTAAGCTTCCTTTCCCCCAACCATTTCCCCTTCTCTCTGAGCCCTCTGTGCCAAGCCAAGCTGCCCTGAGCAACCTCCTAGCCCAGGGAGACCTCTACTCTCCTGCCACCTCTCTACCCACCTTCATCTGACCTGAGGCTCCTGAACCATGCAGAACTGCAGATTCGGAACCATACAGACCAAGGATACTCATCAGAGGCCTGCCACATCAGGAACTATTCAAATTTCATTGGGCCCCTAGAGAAATACATCTAACTTCCTCAGATGCCTCCTATATGGAATAATTTCCTAGAAAATAATTTCCTAGACACTCCAAAGGAATGTACTCCTTTGCCAGTGTCTTCTATCATACTGCCAAGGCTACTTCAAATCTTGCTGCACCTTAAATAACTGATCTCTGTATGGCGTACAAGCTAATTCCCAGTGCAGCCTGTGCTCCCAGCTCTTCAGAGCCATAAGCTGAAAATTAACAGCAATTTTTCATTATGACACCAGAACCCCAACTGTGCTCATAAGTGTTTCAGAAAAAAAAATCCATGATATGATTTCAGTATATCTACAGATTTTTTTTTTTGAGTTTTCAAAACGGCACAGCATTTCTCAGCACTACTTATATAAATACAATGATACTGTAATAGAGGAGGGAATTATTAGCATATTTCATTTGAAATGTTTAAGAGAGAAAAACATCATGGCACAAATTGGAACTAGTACATTGTTTTCTTGATTTGCAGAGTTTGAAGAGACATTGAATGAATAGCCCACCCTAATGCAATGTTTCATGAACATTCTATAAGACTGTGAAATTTCTATAATGCAGCAAAATAAGCCTTGCCTCAGGTTTGACGTCCTATGTTGATGAGCAGAATCCTGTGCACCTGCTGAAGCCACCTGCACATTTTAACTTGCATTTTAAAGCAACTTCGATCAAGTATGCATTAGCACGCAGACTCACCATCTAGTACATTAAGCATTTAAGGCTCAATTCATAAATTGCGTACGAAGATGGATGTCCTCTCTCCCCTGCCTCCTTGTTGCTCCTCCAGCTCCTCCACTCTGTGCAGGGGATTATCTATCACAGTAGAAGGGTGCCTTATCCTTACTGTCAAATGGAATTAGGATGTTATTTAACTCTTGGGAGGCAAAGCCATAAGACTCATGGTCTGTTGTTCATAAGACAACAGAAATTTTATTTATGGTTATAAATAGCCATGTTTTCAAAAGAAAATGCCCATCAGTCATGAGAACATGAACCTTGTGCATGACAATTTTCCTTTTCATTTGTAACAACAGCTGCTAAGTCTGCTTTTTGTAGGTAGAAGAAAGAGAATGTTCTTTTTATTTCTTCAAACTACATTTGGATTTATTGTTACTGTAGGCTATCTCAAAATGTTTTTATTTATTTTTCAAGTACAACATCAAACATTAATAAAGTCATTTATTTTTATATTTGGATACATTCTCTCACTTCTCTCCCTACATCTGGGACCATCCGTTATCACTACTTTCATTAACTAGATTCTGTTTGGGGGTTCAGCATTTGTGCTGATTCATTAAGAAAATGGTTTTTAATTCTTACCATCTTCTTAACACTAGCATAAATGAGAAAATACAGCATTCAACTACACACAGAAACATCTTTAGTTTCGACAATCTGAGGGAGTTGCCACTGGATTTTCTGAAGAAAAGTGGTCAAGGAGTATGCTTATCATGCACAGAAGAGCCACCACAATAAAGAACTTTCCAGATGCAGATGTCAATAGTGTCAGCACTGAGAAACTGTGCTGTAGAAGAGCAAGCTAAGTAGATATGATAGGTTCACTTAATATAATGCCTAGGAGAGGAGCAGGTCTTGGTTGGGAGGTCAAGGTCCTCAAATTCTCACCACGTCAAGTGAGTTGGCTATTATTTCATGATTGCTCATCTTCCGAAAGAACACCACGAAAATGGATATTTGTCAGATGGATGTCCTTGCTGGCATTTGCTTCTTTGTAAAATGCACAGATATTTCATATGGTCATAATGTGATACTGAAATGCTTTAATTACTATGGGAAGAACTCATTACATGTTGGATACTCTAATATACACGCAGGTTTAAAAAAACATATTTTAGAATAGATTGTAATCTAGCACTAGTTGCTGGAACAAGAATGTATGAGAAAGTAGGCTTAGTTAATGATAACACAAGCTGTATTTATTAAGTGTTCACTAGAGGTAGCTATCCTATGAAGTTTAATTCATTGTTCACTTAATCTTCTTTGCCTTTAAACCATTAAGAGGAAAAAGTGCAACTGCTTGCATTTTTTAAAACAAAGAGTATAAATCAGGGTGCAGTTTATGAATTGTTCTAAAGTCCATGAACAATGAGTGTGGGGACCATTTACACACCCAGGTATGCGACTCTGGGCCACACCCATCCCCTCCCCATGCTCTCTTTCAAAATTGTTGCTGCAGTCATAAAAATATCATAGTGTTTTACTTGTGGACAAAATATATGCAATGAGACAAACAATAGTCTAAAATGTTTCTGTTATAGAATGTGTTGATGAGTTTAGCATGCATCGATAAGATGAATGTTTTGTCATTGTTCTGAAGATCATGAACTCTGTCAGAGATGGGGAAGATGACTATCAGTGATCTTAAGTGAATACAATAAGTTCTTGTACTTTAAATGAATGAGAGAAAATGCTTACTTTATGACAAAAACTTGGAATAAAATGCAAAAACAGAAGTTGCATTTTAAAGTAAAAGACAATCATCGCCCTATTGTAAAATCTGTGTGTTTTATGAGACTTTTGAAAATGAATATATATGTAGTATTGAAGAATGCTGGTACAATACTGGAACTAAGAGTTTCTGGTAACTTGACACAGCTTTCAATAAGTAAAGTCTATGTCAATCTTACCTATAAAATTCAAACAAGAAAATAATGAACCTATATATAAAATTTCCCTAATGAGTAAAACATTTCAATAGTGATCTTGGAACACATGACTTTTAATTTCTGCTCAATATAATACAGTTGTAACATATTTTTATTTTTCAGATTATATTACAAAGTTAATTCTGCATTTAAAAAGAAAGAAAACAAACTTACAGCATCCTTAAAATGTATTTTTTCCACAAGGCACAAAATTTTGTATTTTGTGAGATGGACCATCTTAAAGTAGTTTATAAAAATGTCCAGCACCAAGCATTGAAAGATTGCACAGACTGAGAATATAATACAGTGGATATATTAGGTTGGGTTAGATGAATATTTGGAAAATCTTCCCACAAATTAAATGAATTAATATATATGGTTTAGTATGGTATGGATATTTCCCTTTTACAGACTCAGGTTCAACAACTAGCAGAATACTCAAATGGGATTTGAATCTCTGTCTTCAGGCAAATCACTTTTCCCATATCATTTTTCCTGTGCATTTGTCCAGTATGTATGCATGTGTGTATGTGTGGGAGCACAAATGTGCACACCTGTGTGTATGTGGGGGTATGCATGGACAGAGGTTGACACCTAATGTCTTTCCAATGTTTCTCCACTTTGTGTACTGAGATCTCTTTATAAACCTGGAGCTCACAGAATTGGCTCACTATTTAGTTAGCTCACTCTCCTAGTCCACCATAAGTCCCTGTCTCCACCTTTTAAGTAATGGGATGTCCCATGCCTCTACATCTGCCTGGTTTTATGTGACTGACCAACGGAGATCCAAACCACTTGCTTTGAGGCAAGCACTTCATCTCCTGAACCATCTCCCCAGACCTCCCATAGTTTGTATACATTCCACCAATCCAATCCAATATTAGAAAATTTTAGTTTTATTTCATCGAAATTCCATCATTTATCACATCCCTTTTCTTTTACCTACCCTTCACCTTTTATGCCTCCATTCCCCCCAAATTTAAGTCTCTTCATTTTAACTATGTTATGACATACATATATGTGAATCAACATATAAATATAAGCATCAAGTCTCTTCAGGGTTGCTTGTATGTATGTGTTTCTAGGCCTGATCACTTGGTATTGGATAACCAATTAGGGGATCAACCCTGGATACGACTAATTTTCTCTCAGCTGTTGTTACTTTCTTGTAGCTTTCTATCCATAGTGAAACTCCAGGAGACTTCCCCTATGTACACCTAGATGCATAACTTTTGTTGGGATTATTCATGTTTGTTTAGACAGCCAGGTTGACATTTCAAGGGGTGTAGCTTCTCTGTCATAGGTAGAGAAGGCACAATCTCACAGACACCTCTTGGTCTTCTGGCTCTTACAGTCTTTCCACCCTCAGTTCCACGATGTTGCCTGAGCCATGAGTGCAGAAGTTGGGTAGATATACTGTCTCAACATTCTGCACTGTAGTGTGGGAAGTATCCGGAGCTCTGTGAAAGCAAATCAGTTCAAATAACTTTGCAGATACTTTTGCCTACCCCACATCATTCCAGCCAGAATCTTAGTTTTAACCCGCATAGAAACCAGATCTCAGACTAATTTTCATGTCACTCATATCATTTCCCAGTTTCACAGCCTACTCTAATCTTTTGTTTGGCACAGTGGGTGGAGACATGTACTATACATTGTTTGGCATGGTGGGTAGAGATTGTACTATGCATTCTGACTCCTCTCCCAAATTTTTTGCTCTTTGAGCTGGACCTAGATCAAGTGATCTAGATTTATTCAGATGTCCAAGTCTTATCAATAAAATACTTCTGGTCCTGTTGCCTGTTATTTCTAAGTCAGTGAGGAGAGACACTTTAATAATCAAAAAAGCTGGCTGTTCTGCTGTATCATGGGTGGCAGAGTAGCACTGGGTGACCACTTTCTTCCCTTTCTCCTCACAGAACACATCATTGATTTTCTCCCTCACTTTACTGTATTTCCTACCTCACTGAAGGGGGTAACTATGCCTTCAAATTCAAGGGCTGTAAGTCTTTAATAGTTTTACCAGGACTAGGGAGTAGGATTTCCACCCTGTACCCTCTTTTCATATTGGTTTATTCTACCTGGAAATAGAAAAACAGATAAAAGTGATCCACAAAATATATGTGCACACTAAAAATTATGACAAGAGAGCTAGCCAAGATAAATATCCTGTGGTTCTCTTTCCTTAGAGACTCCAGCACCGTCCGTCTGAGTTGGAGACTCTGCCTTACTTGAATTATTCATGAATAAATGGCTTAAACTGTAACTGATTTAAGAAAACTAATAGCAAATTTCCACTATAGAAATTCAATGTGTTTTTTCAGAGCCAAGTTAAAATTCTTAACCAAAGTATCCAGGAAGAAAAATCCCACCCCCCTTTTAACCAGTAGATAGATATTTAATTGTTTATTTCTCAAAACGTATGTTTAGATCAAATGTTCTTGGAGAAAATGCATTCTTAACTGCCAGCTATACCATGAACTAAGAAAACCATGTGAAATTAAAAAAAAAAAAAAAAAAAAAAAGCAAGAGAGAAACACGAACATTTATAATTTCCTCCTTTTGGACCAAATGCAATTTGAAGTGAATTGTCTCCATGCTCAGGGAGTAAAAGGCTTTTCCTCCTTTTAATCTCATATTCATTTTTAAAAAAATTCTTTAGTGAAAAATTCTTTGTCATTTTTCTAGCACTTCTTCCAAAGGGGTGTGGGGGGGACAATAGCAAGGTTTCCCTTCATTTAACAGTGAAACAAGACCAGAGGAGAAATAAATGAGTCCCCTTACTCTTTAGCTGCACAGTTAAGAGTGAAGTAACTAGACATTATGTTTAGCTCCCATTCCTACAGACTACTCTTGAAATAAAATTACAGGAATGCTCTTCAAAATAAGCACATGCTCTCAATAGTCCACTGTACAAATGATTCACAGCAGCACTGAAGAAAGATTAGCAGAGTTAGAAAATTGGTGATTTGAGTTAGCTTGGATTGTATATTGTGGGCAAGCAGAATTATTCTGCCATATTTCAGAATTGCGTTGTCATCAGAAAGCTTAAAGGAACCCTTTAATCTAATCATACGGTGATAGATTTTCACTGTGTATTGATTAACTTTCCAGAAAACATATTTATAGAGGCTCCCAACATTTTCCTCTCATTTTTATGCTTTTAGGTTCTACCTCTGTCTCAGTATGGACAGGGCAAGTCTACCAATACCATGACATATTTGAATCACAGAAATAAAATATCTAGACTATCATTCAAAGTCAAATATCAATCAGAATCATAAAACCCCCAAACCAAGGACAGGGATTTTCTAATAGGCTATCTACAACTGAATATTTAATGCTTTTTAAATATTTAACTATCATCACCACTTTGAATCTTCAGAAAAAATTATTAAAGAGATTATTAGAAGGATTTCTAAGTTGGATTAAATAAGGTACAAACTATTATCTATTTCATAAAAGTGTTTCAAAGACCTTTAAAGTACAAGTTTGGAAGAGCAAAAATACATTGTTAAGTTTTTTTCATTCATATTTGATATAAGAGACAAGAAGAAGGAAAGGAATACTTAATTTAAAAACTTTAAAAGCAAAATCCTAGGAAATATACCTTAAAGAAAACCCAAGGTAGTATTTTTAAGAACCTTGACAGACCTCTTCCACAGTATGAGCCTTGACTTATTCTTTCCAGTCCATAACAAGGACAGGAGAGCTACAAACATAACCAATAGCCAAATGGCACTTACCTTCAGCCACAGTGTTCTGGTCAGGATCAGAACCTGTCTTGCAGGGTGAGGGCTTCGGCTGGCACATAGTCTCTTGTTTAATGAAAGGATTAATCACCGATAGATTCGTGATTTCATGACATCATGAGAGGTGTTGGAAACTCAGAGGCAGATAGGTCTAGTTGTAGGAATAGGCTCCTGAAGAGGTGGCTCTGCAGGCTTCACCATATCTCATTCATTTCCCAGGTCTCTGAGTTCTTGGTAACTATGAGGTAAACAGCTTTCTTTCACCACCCAATCATCAAAATGAGATCCTGCCTCACTGTTGTCTGAAAATCAATGGAGCAAGCCAACAGTGGGGCAGAAATCTGTGAAATCGTGAGCCAAAAGCAGTATTTCCTCCTAAAATTTTCCTTGTTATTTTGTCATATTGACAAAAAATAATCACTTACATGCACACTCTGAACTCTGGAGATCTCTCATCTTCTGTAGCAGTCCTTCTAGATTAATTCTGTGCCCATCACACCTAATCCCTGTGAAGCACATGGCTCAATACTAAAAACACAAACCAACTGTCATTTCTACTTGAAGGTGACTGAAAAAAACATTCATAGTACAGGAACTGCCTCTGAGCTACAAAGACAACTTCTTAAAAGTAAATAACTTTCTTGCCACTAGATTATGAACTGTTAGCCATATTGTACTTCATACTGCATCTCCATAGTCTTGTATGAGTGTTTAGCATGTATTTGCTTCTCAATAAATACATGGAAGTTGTGTGAATAAATGAATGTATGAATGAATGAATGAATGGGAAACAAATGAAGGTAGGTAGGGTATCCTAGCCAGGTGTAGTGGTGTTCATATTTATTCCCAACATTCAGGAGGCAGAGGTAGGTGGATCTCTGAAGCTGGAGGTCAGCCTGGACTAGTGAATTTCAGCATAGCTAAGACTGTCTCATAAGACTTTGTTCCAAAAGAAACAAACAAACAAACAAAAAAATGTTTCCTAAGAGACTTTTCTCCTCTAAGTATTTGACCTTAGTTTGGCCAGAATAAGACATATCTGACTTTCCAAAAATGAGATTAAACCTAAAATACAAATAGCATTCAAGATGATAAAATGCTAAGAATGAGAACAATATGGAGCATACTTGTTCCCCAGTTAAGTCCTGTTTAGAGTCTAGTATTCAAGGTGGGATAAACTATTCTAGGATGTTTTGAAAGAATTTTGGTAGACTGTATTTTCTGAAAGTAAGCAAAGCATGTTTTCTTGTTTGGGTTTGCTAGTTTTGTTTTGAGACAGGATTTTACTCTGTAGCCCAGGATGGCCAATAACTCACTCTTTAGCTGTCTTAGTTATCTCTTTTGTGGCTGTGGTAAACAACTTGACAAGAGCAATGTAAGGGAAAAGGGATCTATTTTACCTCACAGTTCAAGGTTTCTGTCCATCTTGGTAAGGAAGTCATAGAGTGAAGCGTTCCAGGCATCTGGTCATAGGTCATCCACCTTCAAGCAAACGAGGGATGTTTGCTTTTTCTCATCCCTCACTTTTTATTCATAAAATCTCAGATCTAAGCCAAGGAATGATTCAGTGAGTCTTCAAACTCAATGAACGTAATAGCATAACATGAGGCCCACCCATTTGGTCAGAGGCCCTTCTAGAGTCCCCATTCTACCAAGTTGGCAGAACTAAGCGTCTGAGTAGCTGAGGCCAGCTTTGAACTCACAGTATTCCTCTTGTCACATCCTCACAAATGCTGGGATTACACCCATAGACTACCATGTGTGACTAAGATGAGTAATTTTTTTTTGTATAGAAGGTTTTAATGAGCACTACTTTACAAATTTTAAACAGAGAAGTGATTATCCAAACAAGGTAAATATAATAAATTCACTTTGTGAAATATTAGTTTATGATATGTCAAAAATTCTAGTGGGATTCTACAAGAAATGAAAATCTTTACATATATAATCGTCACGTTTCTCTAAAAATATGTATGAAAAATGCTGGCTTAACAAAATAAATGGGAGCCTTTTCATGTATTGACTGTTCTAAGGGTCTTGCTTGTTTGTGTGGTTTTCTCTAGAGTAAATAAATCTTCTTAGAGTCCAGGTTTTAAAATGTATAACAGTATACTATCAATATTCCAGAGCATGGGGTTTTAAAATGTAAAACTTGTCATGGTTAAAAGAACGGAAGTTTTATATTTTTCTGAGTCAATCTTGGACTTCAAAGAGTTTGTTTGCAGATAACAAACAGGGTGGCATTCAATCAGAATACATTTGTTGTTACCCACTTTTGTTAACTGTGGTTCTGTGTTCTGTAAAATATATTGTGTGTAATATAAATTTTGTCAATAAAAATGAATAAATTTAAAGAGTATAGTTTTGGCTTGATCTATGTAAGTAGCAGGTATTTCACAACCTCAATAAAAGTTGAGGCTCAGGAAATTTTAGTGACATGGGTTAAGACACTGAATTTAATGGAATTGGTGTTGAAACCTTGTTGGCCTCCTGATCTTTCAAGTTCAAAGTCTTCAAGAATATGTAAAGAAGTGCTTTGCCTTAAACTATTGCACCAGGCATCAATGTAAACCAGACATTGCTCTAAACTCTATACGCCATTCTGTCTGTCAACTTGACCTAGAATTGTATGTGGCACATCAGTACCTGTTTTTCCACTTAAGCCCCCAATGATGGTCCAATATTCAGAGTTTGGTTTTGAGAAATCAACTTCATCTGACTCCAGATTCAAGGTAACTACTGATCTGCATTTATTGCCGTAATCACTTCGTCTTTTAAATACTTAGCTATTCAGGTTACTCTGAAGGCATCCATTTTAGACATATTATATAGGTTGCACTATTAACATGAATACACAGTTAGCCAAGAGCTGGCAGATGATATGTATTTATGAGCCCTATAAAATGCTAGAAATGTCTGAACCTCAGATTATCAGCCCAGTAGTTACTACATTTCAAGAAGCTGACTTGCCCTTACTACTAGAATGAGCTAGAGCCTTCCATTGACTTCCATAGGTCTTCTTCCTAGCCAGGATTTTACATGAAAGACCGTGCATCTCTTCTCTTTTTTCTTATAAAATGTATTTTAAAATGGGACCCTTAATAAAACAGTGACTCTGCTTCAAAAATGATAGTAGAGATGGCCTGTAACATGCCAGATGATGGATATTTATGACCAGACAGAAAATGACTCAGTGCCTCTCCTCAACTGTTACATTAAAATATTGGCAATTGGTTTTCAAGATTTTATCCTCCTGCAGCAACTTAAAAATAATTGGGATATCAGTGCTTTTGCTTGCTGTTGTGTTGTGATTCCTCTCTCTGTTGTCACAAGTATGAATATCAGGTAATGGGTACCATTCATTTTTGTGCTTAGGAGTTTTCCTGGGGTGCCAGTGACAGAAGAAATATATGCATTAAAACAAGCATGCTGAAAAGCAGCTCTCTGTATAATTTCAGCCCAGCTGCTGTATTGATGGATACAATCTCTACCACATGCTCCAGGTGGCTTCTAATGCCTGACTCCCCGCAGAAGCCTCTATTTGCACATCTTAAACCACTTATTGGATTTGAACAGGATTTTTCAGCCTGAGTGCAGTAACAGTGTTCACTTGTGTAATATTTGTAAATCCAGGCTTTACATTTCACTCGCCAAATCATCCTCAGAAGACATTCAACGGCGCCTTTGTGCATCCCTGAGTCTCCTTTTTTAGATTAGATTGTGCCCATTTTGAGTGACTAAAAAGTATACTGATAAATATATTTTCATCATGTTAGCATGCACAAAGAGAAGCGATTCAATTACCAGTCTTCTCAGGTGGTGCTTTTTCTCTGTCTCTTGAATTCCTATTCAAGGGGTTGCAGTCGAGTATAAGAAGGTTACTTCAAAAGGCTCTGTTGAACTGGCCCACTCTTGTTTAGATTTCCATTTTCTACTGTATCAGTTTCTTTAAATCACCGTGCTTAAGACCTTTGTTAGATGCCAATAATACTTTAGCATAACACCCTCCAGCATGCAGAATTCACAGCTGTTATTCTTACAGCTAGGACTTGGAAATGACCTGCACGAATGCCTTATTTGCTTTAAATGCACTACTGCACAGCAACCCTCAGACAGATGTTTTCTCTGTCCTTGTAAGTAGGCAACATAAACTTTAAGAGTTTCTAAAATAACATCTCTACCTATATATCTAATGCAAGTAATCTTTCAACATCTTTGGAACACGTTAGTTTGCCAATAAACAGGAACAACAAATGCCTGTGTTTTATATGTGATGGCCTACATGTGACTATGAAGCTGGGCCATGAGGAGATAGTACTTCTTAAGTAGGTGTACTAACTAGAATTAATTTTGAAATCACTCATTTGCAGCTCTGAACCTCAGCTTTTGTTCTAAATGTTCTCTTCTTTGAAGACTCTAGGATTCTGGGGAGCTATAGAAACAAGAATGGTGATTATGGTAGCTCCGAAGTGTCCTTCACTGAACTCTCTGGGGTACAGACTGGGCATATGTGTGCATCTGTAGATGACATATAATAAACCAAGGAGTCAAAACATATCCTGCAGTCAATAACCCTATGCTAAGAGAGATCCACACTCTACAAGGAATACTTCCTCTCCTATCATCTGGATTCCACATTGGTTTTCTGAAAGATCCTGAAATAGTATATATAATGTTATTCAAAATATTCAGCAAGCATATTTCACAATATTCACTATGTACAAAAATCCTAGAAAATTGTTAGTATCTTAAGACCATTTGTATTTAGCGGGAAACTTATTCATAACATCGGAGAAAAACTAACCTCCTTAATAGGAAAGGTAAGCAAGGCACATGTGAATTCTTTAAAATCTTTACTGGTTGCCAGGCAGTGGTGGAGCACTACATTAATCCCAGCACTTGGGGGGCAGATGCAGGCGGATTTCTGAGTTCGAGGCCAGCCTGGTCTACAGAGTGAGTTCCAGGACAGCCAGGGCTACACAGTGAAACCCTGTCTAGAAAAATCAAAAAACAAACAAACAAAACAAAACAAAAAACCCAAAAACAAACAAACAAACAAAAAAAGACCAAAGACTAAAATTTTTACTGTTTTTGTCATGGGCTATGTGTACACGGCATATTCATACACTCTCACTACAAAAGTTCTAGAAGTGCCAGACATTTTGAGAGCAGATTGGGGAAATAGCTCCACTTTCAACTTTAGCTTCACTGATGGGTGCTGATAACTGTTACACCTTGTTCTCACTTTGTCCTCTCGTTACATCTTGCCTTCTGTATTCTGACTTCACTCAGAGGTAGTCTGAAATATATCGACTGTACTTTAATAACTGTCACGTGATTTGGGAATATGAAAGCACATGCCACAAGAATGAAAAGTCACTGTTAAGCAAATTGAACAAATAAGACTTTACATTTGTTTTATTCTGAGTCTCAGCCACAGCAAAGATGAAGTTCAATGAGGATTCATTTCTCTGCCTGATAGGGCTGAGCACAGCTAAGGGGCTTCTGTTCAGACTGAGTCTCCCTTTCCCATTCTGAGGTATCTCCATTATTGCTACGTCTATACCACAGCCTTAGATGGTGATGCTCTTTCCTATCAGCTGTGGCATAGCTCACTCGGGATAGCACAGTACTTCTGTCACACTTCCTCCTCACATGACAGTCACTTAAGAGAACTGTCCTAACCATCAGCTATGTGTCCCTGTCGTTTGTGTATTTTTAGCTCCTCCACAGATATTTCCCTACCCTACTTTTCTTCTTCAGACTCATGATAACGACTGTTAGACACATTCAACTCCAGCAAGGACAGGCCCACGTCTTTATGAGAGGAGCATAGTCGTCACCTCATATCACCCAGCGGTGGTACACAGTCAGCAGTGGCACACCTGTGCTTCTCATTAAGAGACGAATGGCTAAGTTTCCTCACTAAAGACAAGAGAGCAAAGTAGGAGGGTAGAACCCTGTAATTACGTCACTGTCACAGAAAAGATAACAATAACATTATAACACTGCAAGATGACCTCATATTCTGATATGACTATATTGCTGTCAATAGGACAGAATTCTTTATTTCTGAGGATTGTCATAATGTGCAATTTTTTGGCTACATTGCATGATGCTCCTTGATTTTCCCTAAAGTACCATAACTTTTAGCAATAAACAGACAAGATTGGTTTGGAAGGACAATGTGATTTTGTGGTATGTATTCTTAATCAATTAAAGAACACACACTCACATAAACACACACACACACAGAGTGAGAACATATACATTATAGAAAGAACATCATGAAGGAAAGAAGCAGGCAGTCAGCAGAACACCAAATTTTCTTCATTGTTCATACATAGAACAGCATGTATCACTTCAAGCTTTCATGAAGTGACTAATCAAGGCACAAATCTATCTCTACACTTCATATTCCCACAGACCCATCCTGATGAAGGGTACATTAGAGAGACAGAATGTAGTCACATAAATGGTGATCTATTAAGAGAATGGTTCCCTAGATTGCCAACCAAGGAGCAACCTGTACTTTCCCATCACGCTGTCTAGAATTTCAGTTTTCCAGAATGTTTAGTATTTACACAATGTGGACCCTTCTGAAGAGACCTCTATAGCAAGTCTGAGAAATACATCATACCATGGCCAGTGGCAAGTTGCATGAAAGCAAGAAGGTGCTTTCAGGTGTGCTTACAAAAAAGAGGAAATGAAGGTTTTGGAAGAGCTGATGGATATTTCTGAAAAGTGCTGGAGACTTAGAGATGAGGAAAATCAGGGTTTGACAGAGTCCATAAACCAAACAACCCGGCAAGAGCAACAGCTGTAAATAGAAGTCAAGTAAAGCTAACTTAATAAATAAAAGCAGCTAAATAGAAATATATTTAAAACGCACAGGCTAGAAGAAGCCACATAGCTAAGTGAACACATGTGAGATTTGCTCCATGAAAAGGAATGTGGTAGAGGTTGCATGCATCAAGATTGGGAAGCAAATGTTTAGAAGAAGCATCTTAAGCTTTCCTTAGGCCGCCTTGCTTCATGCTCTTCAGGGCAGCCTTGCGGAGTCTGGTGTAGTAGTGGTATACTCACGTGGAATACAGGATGTTTCAGAATGTTCTCATTGTTCGGGTAGACATCTCAGTGAGCTGTGTTTGGGACTAGCCTGCATCTCTTACCTTTCCATCCACAACCTCCCCCAGGACATGTTTTCTCCCTTAACCATGAGGACTGGCCACTTCCAAGATGACTGCTGTCACCCAGCTAGCACTCAGGTTGTCTCAGTGGCTAATTACCTCCAGTCCGTGACTGACAAAGAACAGAAAAACATCATGACCCTGAATTCCAGAGCTCTTCATTTCCCTAATTATCATCTATACTGTATTAACCTCTGCTAAGGGAAAAAACCCAGTTATTGTAAAGCTGTCATTTCAACTCTTACTGGCTTCTGTAGAGTTTTAAGATTTGATCTTTCTGTTTCTTTTATATCACCAGGTGTCTATTTTTCTTTATCATCTCATAGTTAAATTACCTATATTTTCTTTAAGAATATTTTGAGTCAGAGCCTCATGTGTTCCATCTTGAACCGTGACCCTCTTGCTATTGCCGCCTTAGTTCTGGAAACCCAGACAGGAACCACCACACCCAGACTAGTCAACCTCTTGAGACTAAAGAATACAAAGATTTATCTTAAGCCCAATTGATTATCATAGGCAGTTAATCATACACTAAGGGTCATTATTATTTATCCACTTAATGCCAGGCAATGAACTTAATGCGTAATCTTAGAGGACCTATCCACAGACCCTGACCTAGGAACTTCTGCTGTGGTAGCTGAACCCCCATGTCTCATGTGCATTTTGGTACAACAGAAGTATACTAGAACTGCTGCAGGTTAATCTTTGTCCATCTTCTAAATTACTTTTAATTATTTAGTTTTAAATGCTTCTTGAGCCTAACTTGATAACAAAGATTCAAAGGTCAAGGGGATTAGGGGAGTGAATCTTAATGGCCAAATGTTAAAAAAGATTTTTTTTTTTTTAAGTCCAAAATAGGATTTTCACAAAACTGAACCCCACGCTTTCATCCATAGGGTCTCTGCTAAAGAGCTTACATTGCATTACAAATGTCTGAGTCTTTTCTTGTGACAGCTCAGCATGCTCAGTATACACCATCCCCCCTCTGTCCGTGTGTAGCTGACATGGCTCCATGCATAAAAATTAATGTTCCCATTTCAACTGTCTCGTTTGGCAGGAGTAAGTTTGCAAGCCAAAGCAAACACGAAGGAGGGAAAGAAATAAAGCCCAAACAAGAGAGATGAAGGGTGCATTTGGGACTCTGCAAACTGAGAAGCAGTGTTTCATACCTTATAACAACCAATAAATTGCTGCTACAATTTTTGAAATGGATACCAGCCTGATGCTCAACAGGTCGCAATAATTATTAAGGCAAAAGTCAATACCTTTAAAATCAAAAACAAGTATTACAACTCACATCAAAATTGTAAGGAAATGGGGAATGGGGATATGGCTGGGGTGGAAAAGTACTTGCTGGACTTGAACTTGGATATCTAGCGCTCCCATAAGAGTAAGCATGGCAGCATACATTTGCCATGCCCGAGCTGGGGAAACACAGACAGGTAGCTCCTTGGTGTTCACTGGCTAACTAGCAGAACTGGTGAGTTTAGGTTCAGTGAAATGTTGAAGCAAAGAGCAATGTTTGAAGACTCCTGATATTTACCTTTGACCTCCATACACATGCCCACACAGGTTTTTCTGCATGTAAAAGTACACATATACTACAAACACATGCAAATTTTAACAGTATGAATATTTTGTATGTGTGGGACTTTATCATTTCTATGGAGTACTTTTTCTCTTAAAATTTCACTTAGAGAATATTCATTATTTTCCTACTAATTATATTTCATTTAATCTATCTATGTATCTATCTATCTATCTCTATCTACACACACACACATACACACACTCATTTGACTTTAATGTACTATGAACTTTACAAAGCATCAATTCTAAATTACCTCATTCACAGGCTTCAAACAAGGACAATGTTTAAGCCAAAGTCATGTGTTTCCCTATCTTTTCTAAAACTGTGACAGCTTCAGAAAGTGTGTTGTGTGCCACTACTTATAGAGGACACTCAGTGTGTAGTTTGCTTGCACAGTAACAGGAGACTGAGACACAAAGGCAAGAGGAACATATTACAAAAATAATGAGTAAGGTATAATTTTTAAAATAGAAAGAATATAAATAATACAGAATTTAATAATTATTCACATTTGGACTGAACAGTGAAACCATTTAACATTTAACTAAATATTTAATAGAATTAACTAATCATTAACAGTGCAATTATAGAAAATCAATATTTAACACATCCGTGTATGTGCGTGCGTGCGTGCGTGCGTGCGTGCGTGTGTTGGGATAAAGTAATTATCTGGAAATAGCTATTCTATTTTGAATAAATGGAGAAAGCAAACACTGTGGGGAAACACCTGGAGATGGAGGTAGAACATAAACAGGTTAGCACAGCGCTCCTGCTCTGTTTAGGCCAAAGGCCACAGAGTGACTCCATGGATTTATATATGACTCTGCTCACACGGTGTTCTTACAGATCATAGAAATAAGATGCATTTTCCTCCAAAGGAAAACAGATTGGAAACTTATATTTCTTTCTATCACATCCTATTCTCTTAAGGAGCTGAAGGAAAATACACGGCAGAATAACTGTAAGGTCCAGTATTTTATCCCTAAGTATGTGGACCTATAATTCTTGCAGTAAAACTTTCAAAATCCAACGACCCTTTTTATGTGTCCTTTTATTTGTCTTGTATTCCAATCGAATTTTATTGACAAAGAAAGTCTATAAAAGAGTTTTCATTCTGTAATTTTAGCCCTCGATTCAGGTTGTCAAAATAATGAAGGAATGGATAGAGTTTTAAAGTACTATGTCTAGCTGCCACTAGAGTATGTACAAAACTTAATTACTGAAAGAGATGCATTGATAAACGAATTTTATTGGGAGTTAACTTGGGGGCAAAGAAAAATAGAATTCACACCTTTTTTTTCATCATTTGCCTACTACTCCAAGTGCTTCCATTCAAATTTTGTTTAAGGTCAAAGCTTGGTTGGTTGATTGAATGTCAAATGTCTCTAATACACTGCATCACAGTTTGAAGGTTCTCTTAGTATTTCTGTAATTCTTGTAGGAATAAACGAATAGGTCATGTTTAGTTTCAACTTCAAAATAAGCAACCCTATTGTATGGGCTGTGAATTGGTGTGCTTGAGAACATACAGACAGGGTATTGTGAGGAAATAATATGCACACAGTCAACGTGCAGCAGCACTTGCAACCAATCAGCAACCTCATATTGGCGTGGTATGTCAGAAGACAACAGCACTGACTTCAGAACGGGGAGAACACGCACGTAGCTTTTGTATCTTTCCTCCTTAGATGTAGCCAAGGAGCTTTCATTTCCTTGCTTGTGACTTCATTTGGTTCTTCACTGGCTAAGAACACCGCAACTGTGACCACTCGTCACATTCCTGTCACAATGTCCTCTATGGACTTGTCTTTTTGTTCCTATGAAGTAAACAATAGGATTAGGTCATCTTTAAAATGTAAACAACCATATTCTCCACTCCAGTGAAGAGGAAATTTCCTCCACTCTCCTGCTGGTACATGGACCCAAAGATCACGTTCCAAGCTTACGTGGAAGACATAATCTCAGTCTAAGCAGGGAACTCTGTGGATGTAAGATTCTTTTCAAAATTCCTCAATTTTCTCTGTTTTCTCACTCCTGCCTGAGAAAGCAGGAGGGAGTTCAAGGTCAAGGACAACTACTGAGTAATTCACTACTCTGAGGAAATGGCCGTTCCTCCTCCAGTCAAGAAGGGAGATTTTTCTGCCTTCTCAAATGCTTTGTCCTTCATAACCATCTCAGTACATGAGACTCCAAAGCATGTACATTCCCACATGTCCTCCACCAGGCGATTAATACATGGCTTTACACTGTTGGCACAGACAAAGTTAAAGGAAACATGGTCCCATTGCAAACATCCCCCAGCTCAAATCAACTAAACGTATGTCATACATAGGACATGATATTTTTCACAAACCTTTGCATAACTCATCATAAAAAGTAGATGTCATCCCTCCCCCCCAAAAAACCGACTCAAGATGAAGTTTGCAAGAATGCTTGATGTATTATGTAATTCCTCACCCTTCTCTAACTGCAGTGTGTTGCAATTTATTCCCTGCTCTCTATTCTTCATAACTATGCAAGTGATGTCATGTTGATGGGAAAAGTGAACTTGCTCCATGAAAGGGGCAATGAACCTCCAAGATCTTTTCTAGTAATCTACACGGCTAGTAACCATTATCTACGGTGTAGTTACATCTCCAAATGTATTAAGGATTGCTCCATTTGATCAGGATAACAGAGAAAAAGTGGTAATGTATGAGCTCCCAGGCTAGATGGTAAAATGTACACAGCTTCTCCTTAGGTTATTTTTAGTAAGAGCCTTGAGAAGATACCACCACTCATGACATTAAGGTGTCTAAGCAACCTTGTGTATTCTTTGACTAATAGCTCACCTCAAAGAAAACTCTCAGTCCCTGTAAAGCTGTTTGATGGTTAGGTCCTGTTCTCCATAAAATCTGTTAAGATTCATAAGCATAATTGAGTGTTATTTTTCTTTTTAAACCTTTTAAAAACCATTTGACTGTAATTAATTCAGTGCGTCCATGTGTGTGTGTATGTGTGAGAGAGAGAGAGAGAGAGAGAGTGTGTGTGTGTGTGTGTGTGCACACATGCATGTGTGTTCATGTGTGAGGAAGATGTTAGGTATCTTCCTCTAACATTCTTTGTTGTTTTCCCCTGAGACAAAAAATTTTACCCGATTAAGAGCTTCTTTAAAAATAAAGCAGGCTATGGTGATATGAAGGAATACGGATTGTTACCCAAAGCTTTTGGTAAATTTTACCTTTCCAAGCTCAAAGCCTAAAATTCCTTTTAAGTTAAAAAGTAAGGGCTGAAGATGGCTCAGCATATGCTTCTCTTTCCAGAGGACCCAAGTTAAAACACCACAGTTGCTCACAAGTGTTTATAAGTCATATTCTGTGAGATCCAATGCCCACACATGTACATGAAAGCAAAAGCATCGGTAAAAAATAAGATAAGTTAAAATTATTTTTTGAATTTTTATGTATGTCAAGATATTTCTAGGCTAGAATATTATGTGTTTTGTTTTTTATACATTAGGAAGAGAAACCAGTGGTATTATGTACTCTATGAAGAGAATATTATAATGTATTTATCTTTAGTGGTTTTTATTGATGAATGCTTTTAAATTCATAATTGTATACTTTTAATTGATACAAATTCTTAAATGGTACGATTCAATACTCATAAAGCTTTATAAAGTATGTGTTATTGTATAGCATAAGTAGCTGAGTTTCTTTTTCTATTTTAGCAAAGAGCAAACTCAGGTACTGACAAGTTTAGAAGCCTGCCCTACCTTACAGGGCAGACAGGGGTAGTATGAAACCCTGCTCCACAGACTGTGCCCTCATCCTATCTAGGATGTTCACTTTGTCAATATGCACTGAGTCAGAGACAGACAGAATGAATAAATGATTTGCTACATGATTCCTAAATCCAATTGACAGATATTTTTTAATTCCTATTTTGTACCAGGAACTACATTTTACCTCCCACTTGGTAAAAACATTTTATAGACAATGAGACAAACTGTGTTTAAGGATGGAAACTCAGAAGCTGAGTGTCCCTGAGCTACACCCATGAACCAGTTTTCAATACAGTCTATTCAAATGGAAATTTTTTAGGAACTTTAACTTTATTTTTCATTAAATTAAAGATTTAATTGGTTTTCTAGAGTCATTGTTTAAAACAACCATATTTGGCTATTATTTTTTTAAAAAGAGCAGTTGACTATTAATAACATAGACTACAATTTCTATATAAAGAGGATTCAAAATCAATAACTAAGAAATATTCCATGTGGAAAAGTGTAAGTTTCAATTTCCATGAATTATTCCATAGTCCATGTAATATTCTCTACAAAATAGACATTTTCCAGAAAAATATAATGATGAAGTTTTACTTAAAGAATGGCATTTCTTTTTTTGAAACTTTATTTACATTTCAAATGTTTCCCCCTTTCCAAATCTCCCCTTTGGAACCTCCCTATTCCCTCTCCCTCCCCCTGCCACTATGGGGGTATTCTCCCACCCATTCACCTACCCACTCTCCTCTTCCCTCCTTGGCATTCTCCTACACTGGGGCATCTAACACCCTCAGGCCCAAGGGCCTCTCCTCCCTTGATGGCTAACAAGGCTCTCCTCTGCCACGTATGTGGCCAGCACCATGGGTCCCTCCATGTGTATTCTTTGGTTGGTGATCCTGTCTCTGGGAGCAACAGGAGGTCAGGACAGTGGACATTGCTGCTCCCTCCATGGGGCTGCCAAGTGCCTCAGCTCCTTCAGTCCCTTCTCCAGCTCCTCCATCTGGGACCTCACTCTCAGCCCAATGGTTACTGTGAAGTGAATCTTGGGTATTCAGAACTTTTGGGCTAATAACCACTTATCAGTGAGTACATACCGTGTTCATTCTTTTGTGACTGCGTTACCTCGCTCAGCATATTACATAAAGCAGTGTAAGGATTGTTCTGTATAGGATTTCTCCACTATGCAAAATAGGATGCAATATGAGTTATATGAGGGGCTTCGTGGGCCTGAAAGAACAGAGGCAGCTGTGCTATGAGTCAGCTTAGTCAGAAAGATATTAAGGAAGGAGACGCGATTTGGTCAATAGAAGAAAAAATCTGGATCGCAGAAGAGAAAGGAAGAGTTAAGTCAAGCCTCAGTTAGGGGGTTATAGAGTATTAGTGGTAAAATGGTGGCCTCTTCCATGGAAGGCATTAACAAACTAAAGTTGATCTAGATCTTCTATCCCTAAAGGAGGTAGTTATATGTGCATTCTAAATTGAAGTTGGGGGTGGACAAAATGTCTAATATCAAGAAAAATGATGATTGCTTAATGATATTCCTACTTCCTAAGATTGCATAATACTTTCCAATAATAAGTCTTGGAGTTGCTGAGATAAAAAAGAAAACATCCAAAGATTAAAAAAATATTGAGGTAGCTAAGAATTATAAAAATGGGCTTCAATGCTGCTTGGCACGGGCATAAACAAGAGCTCTCCAAATTGCAACTTTCTCAAATAAAAATAGCCTCTGTGTCCAGACTTGGCAACCACAAGTGCTGTGCCCAGCAAACTGCATAGGACTGGCTATGTTAAAAACAAAAAACAAAAAGCAAAACACAAAAAAACAAAAAACAATGTACCGGATGTCTGTCTGGTTCTGTTGACTCAAATCAAATGTAGTCTATATTTCAGTTTCTATTTTTAAAAGTCAAAGAGCTAAGGTTATAAAATGCTAATCTGTGGAATGATCAAAAAGGAACCTGGGATAAATGATTGAACTGATATGCAATTTCTAAGGAAGTACCTTATGGAAATAAAAGACTGGGCTTTGGTCTGCAAGAGAACACTATTTCAAGCAGATCACAGAGCTGTCAACTTGAGTCACTTCTCTGTTATTCCAATCCACCCATTCCTCAGGACCTTCTTTCAAGTTGAGGCAGGACCTCAGCACTTCAGATCCCTGGAGTGGAGTTCCAGGCAGTTGTGAGCCACCCTATGTAGATGTGTGGCTGGAGAGGGTCATACTTACATCTTCTGGAAAAGCAGCAAACTCCTAACTGTTGAGCCATCTCCCCAGCCCACGTTGGCGTGTTCTATGATTGTTTTCCTAAACTATATTTTTCACTTTTACTTTCTTTTCAAACTTCTTAATCTGTAGTTTGGAAATTCCTACTATTCACATATTTATTTTTGGTCGAATTCCAGTTATTCACTTAATACTTCTAGAACCTTGATAAGAGTCAGATGTTTGAAGTTCAAATTTTCCCAGTTTTGAAAAATGCATATCATTTATTTCATGGGGGCTATTTTATAATTCAAAAGACATTACAAACCTAAAGAACTAATAATCCCGAATAATTACTGCTAGTAAAGCAGCATGAAATATATTCATAAATGTTATTCAACCTAAACAAAATGAGCTACAAAAACTCACTAGGTGTTAGGTAAATATTCATTTTTCCCTATGTTTTACTAATTAAAGTCTCAGTTTACTTATTTATGGTATGTTTCTGCCTTTGATACTTTTTGGGTTAGTTTAGTTCATATATTTACATTGTGAATGGTATTTAATAATATGGTTTTAGGTGGTGTATAGGTGGCATTTATTGATTAAAAGAATTTATTGTTCTACCATGGTATCATGCAAGGCAGCTAACAACCACCAGCAAATCTATTCCAGGGCATGCCCTCTTCTTGTTTGCATGCACTCACGTACACATAGAATATAGAAACATGGTGGCAAACACATACACATTAAATAAATAAATTTTAAAAAATCAAAAAAAAAATAAAAAAAATGGCATCAACTGAAAAGAGAGTGATGTCAAGAAATCAGAACATAATTAAGTGGTTCCAGAATGGATGGTTATCATGTATAGGAAAAATGCTCACCCTGCAAACATGACACACAGCCATCAACTCAGATTCGTATTCGGTTGTTTTGGAGACCGATCACAAAGGTACCTTTAAAACGTTAAACATAAAACCCACTCTCTGGTTTGTGGTTTGCTGAGAGAGGAGCTCTGATGACTGTATGTCTCAAGAACCTAAGGAGATCCTTCCTTATTCCTCAGGTCTGTCTTTCTCAGCCTTGGTTCTGGTGACAATAAGTATAAAATTGAAAATACATTGTGATGAGGGTACTTAAGAAAACATTACTGATACCAAAATTTAACATTGTCAATTATATTGTAAGTGAATTAATTGTCAAATATCCTCGCAGATCAGCCATCTGTAAACAGAACACCAAACTCATAATTACTATAACTTTATAAGTTATATGGCCCCATCCTAGGGGAATTTTCAAGCCACTACCTCATTAAAACTGCATTACTGAGGAAATAGAAGAACACTTTTCTTTTTCAGTCTGCCTATTTATTTGGAGAACCTTGAGACAGGTTTTTCACTACAATGAATACAAGGTAGCAATTTAGTACCTGGTCTATAACAAGAATTATTTATAACAACACTGAATAATGTATAAGTTTTGACTGTGACAATCCTAAGATGTATTTGGACAGCAATAATGAAGGAGTCTTATTCCAAACACCCTAGAAGCTTGTGAAAGAAATTCCAGTCTAATAGAGTTATGAAGAAGTATCAAATATAAATGAGTTGGTTACATGAGCAGAGAAGCTGTAAGGAGGTCAAACCCCGGGGAAGCGTGGCAGTGTGGCGTTCTATTCTGACCCATTACACTGCTGTGATGCTGCAATGTCGGCTAAGGTATTACCTTTAAATTCTATCCCAGGAATTGAGATAACTTCCTCCTTGACTTTAAGAGAAAGTCAAGGATTTAGGTAATGATAAATGGCTCGATAACACTATCATCTCTAGTTTTCAGTCTTACATTTTTTTTCTTTACTAGTTTTATGATAATTTCTCTTATTTTGGAAATAGTTTTTTCTTGAAAAAATATATAGTCGGAATTCCTGCAACTTGGAATCAGATGCTAATTAATATTTCAACATTTATAATTGATAACATTTTAAGTTTGTTTTAAAGTGTTTTAATTTTGTCATTATTAATTAATAAAATTTTTCATATTAAAATGTCTTTCTGTTACACAGTTAAAGAATTCAAACTGAGTAGTTTTTCAGATCACATCAGAAACAAATGAACTGGATGGAGTCTACCCATCAGACTCTGAAAGTTTCCTGTTTCTTTTAGAGATTGTGAGGGCAGCTTAGGGCTGCTGATTCTCCCTTCTACATTACACCAGAGTGACTTTAACACAAAAATGAATTACTGGTTTCTCAATGTCCTTTGTTGTTGTTTACACTGAGGTTATACATTTCTCGTTTTTTCATTGATCACACTTTAGAAGCACTTCTCAGTTGTTTCTTTTGTCCTCTTCTTCTAACTCGCACAGAACGATAGCAGTTACACTTCTATTAAACAGACAACAAATATCAAGCTAGTGTGGGTGGGGGATGGTCAACGTGATTCATGTCAGAATTATGTGACAAACCGTTGAAGCTACCTGAGATACTTTATATGTTTCCTTAATGACTTCTTGCAGGGACTGGTATGAAAAATAACATTTAAAAAATTCATTAAAAGCCAACTTGCAAACTTAAAATGTGGGTGTTCTGTAAGGCAGGCTTACAAAGTTTGAATGCTAAGACTTGGTTGCAAAGCTAATCACCTAAGAAATTCATCTCTGCTGCATGCTGTTGTTTCACACCTAGGGTGCAGGCAGGGAAATCCCAAATGGAGGAGATACACAAACAGGCTTCAGTATGCACACACTGCTACCCTGGGGCTGGGTATGTTGCATGTTTGTGTACATATTATAGGAATATGTGCAGAGCAAGTGGGGATTACAGCTGAAACACAGCAGAACTCAATACACTACCACAAAAAAGAAGAAGAAAGAACATAAAAGGGGGGGGAGACTTTATCAGAGCAAACTAAAGGTGCAAAACACCTTTTCAGAGTGTGCTTTTATAGGACCCGCCACAGTGTTTTCTAATTATTACAATGTGAAAATCATTAGAGCAAACAGAAGTAAATGTATTTCCTTGCTCGCCTGTTTCCTAATTACAATGTACAGGCTGCAGATAATAGCCCTTTGCTGTTGTTACTATTTAGCAACTTTGAGCCAGTTTTTAACAGCCCACCCTCTCCATTGTACGAGGCTATAAATTGCAACACAATTCAACACATCGGTGTATAATTTTCCCCAAGGTTTTATAAGAATCTTTAATATAAAACATTAATGTGGAGAGCCCTTAGCACCCCTCCTCCCTTTTTTGGTTAAGAGTTTAAATCTATTGACTTGTAGCTGGCTTTTAAAATGACATTTTTTCCTTGCTGCCTTTAATTCAATCCAAATTAAAAAAAAAATAAATAAAAAGATGCCAGATGTCATGAGGCCAATAAGCAGGTGGGCCGAAGCTTCTGTACCAATTCAAACTGGCACCGCATCAAACCTGGTGGGTATAACCTTTAATTCACTGCTTCCCTGGCACCAGATCTAGTGCCATCTGCTCAGCCTCGCTAAGCTGTGCATGTTTCTGTGCGGGGACGATGCCAACAATGCAAACTGTCTCCTACATGTGCAGGGAATCATCAGTGCAACTAGTTTTTCAAGACCCATATGGTGGCATCTGCGAATGCACACTGTCAGCATCGCTGCCTGTACCACCCTTCGAGTTTTAAGAATGGGAGGAGAGAATGCCAGTTTGTAATTCACTACAGAGAGCCAGGAAGAAAACTTTTCCTTTCCTTCTAGGTGTTTTTATTTGGGATCGTTTGACCAGAACACCTGTGGCATCAGAAGGACCTTGACCTTAGCGCAGAGGCTAAGATCCCCAGATAGGCTTTATACACCTCACACTCCAAATTTTCCCAGGCCTATAAAAGCAGCACGAAGACCCCGCCATTGCTGTACCCACACTACAGAAGGCTCTCTCTGAAGAGTACTTTCTTACTTCCTTAAGATTTCAAATACAGAGATTTTCTTGAATTGCTGGAAATGAAGGAAGATAGAAAGAGTTGATTTGCTTATTGCTGGCTACATTTCACAGATCTTAGAGAAGCTATGCAGTTCTGAACTATGGTCCTCATAAGAACGACCCTTAATCTGCTTAACGTTTTCAATTATTTGCTGGCCATTGGTAATGTAAGCTAGTTCTCTCTCTCTCTCTCTCTCTCTCTCTCTCTCTCTCTCTCTCTCTCTCTCTCTCTCTCTCTCTCCTGTCTTTTAGAATGGTTAAAGAGACCAAAGATATTTGTGCACATCCAGTTTCCTCAGTCTCCAGAGTGAGGGATTACTTCCTTGATTCTTGACTACTGATAACTACTCCCTTTCTTATTCCAGGATCCCAAGACAAACGCTCCCAGTTCACTTTCTAGAAGACTTAAAAACATGGACCAATGCTCTGTTGCTAAACAAAAAAAAAAAAAACAAATGGAGATTTGTTAATTTTGTTTCTCCTTACCTATTTCTCATAATGACTATAAATTCCATGAAAAAACAGATTTCGCTTAGCTAGTTTGCCTCAATGTATGTTCTAATAAGGAATGTAAGACCATTTACTGAAAAAGTAAAAATAAATAAATGTATTCATAAGCATGGAGAAAATTCTACTTTTAGATATCCTGATAGAAAAATATATATTCTAGAAAATATGAGATACAGTCAATATAATTGAATCAATGTACAAATAGTACTATTTTCTGTATACTAACTCTGTGCTACATATTTTGCTAAACACCTCACATTCTATATATTACTTGATCATTTCAAAAACTATGTTAATTATGGATATGCTCTCCAACACACACCACTGTACAGAAAAAAGTCAAGTCTGGGAAGAATAGGGTTAACTAGTAGTCAAAAATCTAGCTCCTTATGATTCTAGAGCCTCAGATTTTAATTACAATGTTAAGCAGTGTCTTCTCTATCAAAATATTTGGAAACTTCAACCTAAATCAAATGAAAAACCTGTCAGATAATAGGTGCATGCTTCTACCATATGTTAGGTTTTGTTCTTAATGTTTCCCAGTTTAAAAACGATTATTTTATTAATACCAAGGCTAGAATTTGTGGCAGGCATGCATTTAACTTAACTTATATTTATTTCAAAGACTGTCATGTTCCAGTGTATACAGAGCATTTGTGTCTCATTAAGGACCCCAAATTCTCAAGCACAAAAAGTATAATTCTCACTCTGTTAGCACCCACTTCTGACGGCTATGTTTCTGCCTGTATGGTAACTCCTGGGTACTGTATTTATGATCCAAATGCCATCTGGCAAAATCAAGATCTTAAAATATAAGACAGACTCGTTTACAAAAAGGATCATGATCATTGTTATGCTGTTTATTACACTCATTTGAGAATGTGTGTTCACCTGATAAACATTAATGATTACAACTAGGAGAGAATATATTTCTTAAATGAAAGTTAAATTAGAATTATCTTCTCTCACTGATATGTGCTCATTGTATATAGCAGCATAATTTAAGGAGAAGACTCACGCAAAGAACATTGTCCCCTTAAATGAAGCATGTTCCATAAAATCATAGTGAATTCACAAGTGTGTTTTCTCTATTGTTGATGTCTAAACAATGTATTTGAATACTTGCATAATGTCCTTCTCTTTGACTAGTTCATGGTCATCTCCTTCCTTCTTCTTCATCCTTACCCTCCTTCAAGTCATATGTGCAATTCATAATAATGCAAGGAAAGAGGGAAAGAAAGAAGAGAGGGAGGGAAAAAGGAGGGAACTAGAAAGGAAGGGAGCTTAATGTTAACACAGGCTGTAGGGAACATAACCAGGAGAAATTCAGCCAAAAGCCTAGTCTTAATGTGCATTGCTTCTCAATAATTGGTTTTACTAATGCTACAGAGCTATTAGAACAAGATGGAAAGGTCAGAGGATAGCAAGATTTTTAAAAAGTCAAATGGATTATAAAAAATTAAAGTTTAAAGAGCACAGCATATACACTGAGCAGAAGGAGATCACTGTCTGTAGGGGCACAAGAGCACACACTCACACGATTTGCTAGTAACTATGTGTCCTGCAAGGACATGCCTAATCTTAAGCTGCAGTAATTTTTCTAGTTCACTGAGTTGCTTCAAGGATCAAATATGATAATGGATATGTTGTTTGATGTAGCCTGCAACACAAATATAAGGTGACTTTGTGTAAGCATCATGATGGCTTCTTATTGCCAGGAATGGTCCAGACACTTTTGCCCACAGAAAAGAGATGGGTGAGATTCTTATCCTTGGAAAAAATCTGGGCCCAAATGGCAGATGTCTAGAAAATGACCACTTTGCACATTTCAATTCCACCTCATCTCACACCAGAGTTGCCAGGTCAATTGGCTGGAGCTTCTGAAGCCTAAATCAGCACATTTTGGGTCTCAGGGACCACCTCCTACATTGCATTCAGATGTGCTTTGCAATTCACAATCTCATCAAAGTTGCAATCTCAATGGAAAATACTCTTGACTGCCATTCATAGGGGAGTCACTAAACATCCCCTTAAGGGCAAAGCTTCCTAAAGTGCTAGAACTGAGACATTACCAAGTTTAGAAGCACAGACTTGAATTCTCATTGAGGCTCTGCCTTCTCCAATAAAGACCACACAGCCACAAAATAGAAAAAACATGCTCACAGGAAAGTATGTGCAAAGAGACTCTGGTTTAATCTGTTTTCCTGCGTTGGCATCTCTTTCCCTTTTCTGATCTTGCAGCTTTTATGTCCCACTCTTTGAGACCCTTCATAAAACTAGGCAAGAAATGGTGGCAGCTCTTCCAGTTGCAGAGGTAATATGGAATTACAGCCCTTGTTCATTCACAAGTGCACCACAACATGAACAATTGAATATTTACTTAAAAATCCTACTGCTGCAACACCTTATTGTATTTAATTTTCACATATACTCTGCTGGAACTTGGAAGGTTCGGAGATCTGTTTAGAGTACAAAGATGTGAAGAGGACAAACAGAACTGAAACCCGTGTTTACAAAGTCCTAACACTTAAGTTCAATGCTGATGCAGTGTATGCGCAGAAAATGATTTTGTAATGTTGAAGGACAAGAAGATAGGGATTTACCATGGAGCACGAAGCAAGAATTATTTACTTGAAGGTTTTTTTGGAGGGAGGGGCTAGGGTGTGGGATTATACTAAAATAATCAGGAAATGCCATGGAGGAAAACGTTATAAAGACGTGAGGTATTCATTTTAAAAGGAATTAAAATAATGATGCATATCATAGTTCCCTCACCATGAGAACGCTACTAACCCTCACTCATCCACCCCCTCACACACTGGCATTAGCCCAACAAGACGAGAACAAACCATGAATTTTATAAGGTATGACAACACACACCCCCTCACGCTCCTCTGTAGACAATGCCTCTCAAAGCTGCCCTCATGTTAGCACCATGCCTGCCCTTTTATACATACTCTTTTATTGGCTTTGCCCAACAAATTTGTCCAGCTCAATCCAAGGCACTGGTCACTTTTAGAAGTTCCCCAACTACTGATGGCAAGGATTTTACAACAAAAACCATCTGTGATGAAATCATTTAAGTATACTTCAAGCTACTTCTCAGTCTTTTGGTACATTCTCAGTCTGAGCAGGACACTGCACGAGACACAACGGTAGAAGCAAACAATTTATTGGTTCAGGCGTGGTGGGATGCATCTCTTCTAGGCTTGAGAGACTCTGAATTAGATTGTTTCATGACTATTCAGCCCTTCAGTTCTGCTCTCAGTTTTTGTTTTTTTTTGTCATTCTTGATTTATTTAGCCAAGTTCTCACTATGAAGCTCAAGTTGATCTCAAAATCTTAGTCCTCTTGCTTCAACCTTTTGAGTGCTGAGGTTACAGGCTGTATCCCCGTACCTGGCCTGTCTAGAAAAACTGCTTAAAATAGTAGTATCTGTGGTACTTGTCTCTGCCTAGTGGTGAACAAGATCACAGAAAGAACAAATACAATTCTGTATCTGTGTCACCAAAACATGAAGTTACTATGGGTGTAATGCTAAGTAACTCGAAGTAGAACAGGGAGTGCTGAGAGAGTAAAGGAATGATAGGATGTGCGTGAATGTGAGTATCCTGTTGAGACTATATCCCTCCCAGATCTAAACTCCTGTTGGTGAGATGCTGAATGATGACCATGCTGGGTTTGATAGATGATGAGGTTATTACTCTTAGCATGTAAGAGATATTTGTCAAAACAATCATTGTAACGGTGATGCTTGCAAGAGAGAGAGCAGCAAAGAGAAGCAAAGGGCAAAGACAAAGGAGTGGAAGCAGTAAGAGGAAGAGTCAAAGGAGAAGAAAGAGAAGGAGGAGGAGGGAAGGAAGAGGAGGAGGAGAAGAAGGAGGGACAGAAGGAAAGAAGAAAGGAAGGAAAGAAGGAAGGAAGGAAAGAAGGAAGGAAGGAAAGAAGGAAGGAAGGAAGGAAGGAAGAAGGCAGGCAGGCAGACAACAAATAGAAGTAGCAGATTTGTCACTTCAGTTATTTCTTTTGTCTAGTGATGTTAAGAGAAGCCCACTGATAGCTATGGGTATTGCACAGTGCAGCACCTAGTACAATACCTAGAATTTATAAAATGATATTTTGCAGATTTTTTTCATGGTTTAAGAATTCACCTCATCTTCAAAGTGTGTGTTTAAGCTGAACATTTGTAGTGGCCTGATAAAGTTGGATAACATACTTAATGCAACATTTAAATGATTACCTGGAGTGTGTGTGTGTGTGTATGTGTGTGTGTGTATGTGTGTGTGTATGTGTGTGTGTGTGTGTGTGTGTGTGTGTGATGGCTGAGTTCAGATTTTGAATGTTTGAATGCATAAAGTGCTGAAGTGGAGATTTCTGGTTGTATCATGTGATGCAGACTCATGTGATGATTTGCTGAGGCTCAAAATCTGTGAGAGGACCTGTGATGTTTGGAGAGAATATAAGTAGAACTCAATGGACAGTGACTGAGCACTTTCATAGCTAGATGTGCAACTCTTCCTTGGCCTCTAGTCTTTGCTGTTCTTCATTTCATTGAGAGAGGTATGCAGAGAACTCCCTGTATTCCAGTTGCTCCTGCAGACTAGTGCTCATTATGCAGAGGCCTGGTAGTTTCTGCTGGATCATCCATTTCTGTTTGTGTGTGACACTTTTGAACTGTTGGTATCCTGACAATGGAGATTGGAATCACTCCCAAAGAATGACTTCTAAACAGGTCTACATCCGCTTGTCCTATTTACCATCCTTTTGCCCCGATCCTAGGATGGTGGACTCTAGAAGGCCGGTCGAAGCGTTTAAGAACCCTTATTAAAGTAGATTTTGAACAACCAAATCTACAAAGTACTGTTTTCAATGGATTCCAATCTTTTTGACCCTTCTGAATGGAGTCATTATTGAGTACCCATTTCCCCAGACCTAGCTTCAGCAGGCATTCAGGATCTTCTTCCAGTCCTCCTAAGGTTATCACTGGATTATAAACAGTATTCCACACATTCCTTAGCATTGGTGATTAGCTGTCAGTGCAGGAGTAGACAATACCTTGTCCTGGGCTAACTACTTCTACTTTAATTGGAACTTTTTTGAAAAACTCTGTCTGAAGAAAGGGCTGAAAGAAAAAGACCTAGAGCAAATTTTACCCTATCGTGGTTAGGAAGTGGGCAAGAAACATTAGTGTTTTAAATTAACAAGCATGGTTTGAACTTCTTTTACAGTTTCTTGCCATGAACTTGGAGAAAACTTGATGGGATGACTGCTTCTAGCTCAAGGTCACCTGAAGATACAAGTAGATGATGGCTGAACATGAACAACTGAGCATTGGAGGGGAAACCATAGGGATTCGACACATGGTCAGTTGCTCTGCAGGCACAATTTTGGGCATTTCTTGAACGGTGGTCTCAGTTTAGTGACATCACCTACAAGGAGCTTAATTAAGCCTTTTGCTATCAAGAAGCAACAGAAGCCATGCACTATTAGGGCTGCCACATTCTGTTAGTTATAAGCAAGGTAAATTTTATTCAGCATCAAGAGAAAATAAGGTTCTGCCTCTAAGAAAGGATAACCATTTTAAATAAGCCCATGACACTGATTGCAATAGCTATTTGGGAAATATATATATATATATATATATATATATATATATATATATATATACTTGAATTTGTAAATATGTGTGTAACACACATACACACACACACACACACACACACACACACACACACATTTCTCTCTTGGCCCAATCTTTTCAGTATCAGAATCACATGACGATTGTATTATGTATTATGGTATTCTTTAGCTGACATGCTAAATTCACTCAATGGCACTATGTTTTTGTTTTCCTTAAGTAACAATGGAATCTATTATTACCACTCCTACAACAAAATCTCTAATGTCCTTGGGAACTCATTCCAAGTGAGTGACCCTGGAAGTTCAGACTGAGCCCCATAAATAGTAGGATCACCCTCAGCACACTCTTACATCTCCCTGGAGAATCTCGCTGGAATTGCCACCCACAGCCAATCATAACAGGGGTTACACCTGAGTTTAGCTTTCATAAAATCTCCAGCTTTTCTCTTCTGACAGGAGGAGCTGTAATTCTCCCAGAGCACCAAGCTTCACAGGCATCAGGCACTAATGGAAACTTGACTGTGTTTTGAACATTTGTCTTCCAGTAAGCAGTGCTTCTTTCAAGGTTGTGAATCTTCAGGCAGATGAGATCTCAGTGGTACAAGATCACTCTGGGAGGTGCCTCTGAAAGTGACACACAAACTGTTTTGGTCTTAATTCACTTTGCTTCCTGATCTGCACAGATATAAGGAGTCTCCACTACATATTACTCTGCTGTGGGTATCACTTGTCTTCCTTACTATGATGGACTGAAACCCTTTTGAAACAATGAGCAAAACAAACAAACAGAACAAAACAAAGCACCAAACCAACTACAATGAAAGAACAACAAAACACCATAAACACACACACACACACCCTCCTTCCCTGAGCTATTGCTCTTATGGTTTTGGTTTGGGTTACAATTACCACTGTGTCCATCCCAGCTTCTTTTAAACTATAGCATATCTGCAGGAAAATAACACAGGCATTGATCAGAGTCATGGCATTCACAGCCTCACATCCAGTCCTGGAATCAACATATTTCACTTCTCAATGACACCTGTAACAGCTGTTTATTATAGTAGAAGAGATTAATACACATTGAGGATTGTGGTTTTATGCTATTTATATGTAATGGACATGCACACACACACTTATATGCATATAAGAATATTAAAATTGTTCACACAAAGTTTATGGATACAACAATGAAAATTATTGGCTCATCTGTTTGCCTGTTCCATTCTCTGACAACCTTCAGTCGCATTATGCTTAGATATCTATTTCATAAGTTAATTGATTGTTCACTGCAAAATTATTGATCTTTATTTTAGGATTCTTTGCTTGTAGGTACCTCAAGTTTGACAGGTTGACATATCTAAACGTCAGAAATCACAGAGCGGCCGATGACAGAACTAAAACAATGTGAAGCCAAGTGTGTGTGGCTTATATGCTTTAATAGTTAGGATATAAAACTAGAGCAATAAAATTAGGTTTCTCCTCTTTCTTGAAATAGCATTAGAGCTAGCTTCACAAGGACCATGGTCCTTCTTGCATAGTCAGTTGATGGTGGACCATGATGAGAGCTCTTCCATCCCCAAACAGTCAGTTGACTATCTGCTTTTCTTATTTTAAATAATCTCTGTGATGACCCACAAGGCATTAACTTTAGGACACTTGGTAAATTTCATATCTGACCTATTTCACAGATCAGTTGATGAATCATAATAAGGTATGTATTAGAACTGAGAAACAGGAGAAGGGCAAACATCAATGGAACCACTCTGTACATAATTACCCAGGAGCAGTGATAGAGCCATTGGGTGGTAATAAACACCTGGGATCAAAACAGGAAATAAGTAAATACCTTAGTAGTTTAAAGACATGGCATCAAAGTCGATACTAGGATAGATGTGCTTTGCCCATAAGCCTATCTTTTGATCAGCACTCAGGATTCATGTTCTCCTAGTTAGATCATGTAAGTATAGAGCCAAAAATAACAAAGGTTCTACAATAAGCCATAGTCCTGTCACATGCAATGGCACTGCTAGTGTACTATGAAGCCTCCTTAACTTTAGATAACTGCATGCGAATTTTAATGAATAATATTAGTAGCATGCTGTCTGCTAGCTACAAATGATCCTTTATGAAACTTATTTTTAGTTAATACACCCCTAATCTCTCCCATGCTATTGATTTTCTTCTAAATGTTTTTAATAACTATATCATTACATTGAGCTATTTCCTTTTCATCATTATGTGTTCTTAAAATTATTTGGCAAACATCCTTTAAGATAAAATTACACTCTATATATCTCAGATTTTTTTTTTTTAGTATAATGTGTGATTATACTAAGGGACTGTAGATTCAAGTGATAGGCACATGTTCAAGTCTAGGGAATTTAGAAGGGGCTCCCTAAGTATATCAATTTATACTGTATATAAAATACAAAAGTGATTTTGTATTGCGTACACTCCAGACCTGGCTCTCCCAAACTTAATATTGCATTTGAATTTCAGGCAAGATAAAAATACAGAAAACAATACAAAACAAACCAAAACTAAGTTTAGGGCTGACAGTGTCGCTGCAGAATATGGAAACAGAATCAAAATCCTGAATAACTTCCAAATTTGTCGCTGGGTCTAGTGCAATGACTGAAATGAACAATTGTGATCACGAGTGATCAAGTCAAGATTAATTGATGTTTAAATAACTAATTTAAATGTTATAAAGAGTTAATGATAAGGTAACTTGTTTTAGCCCCTTGGGAAAAAAATTCATAAATAGACCTGAACCTTAGGTATTACATCTTGTGATTCACAAATTACAGTTTTAGAACTCTATGCTACATTGTCTATGTAGAAATGAGTTCACCAACATCCACTAATGCATTATTTACACTAGCAATGCAATGTAAAAAACCCTGAAAATTAAACAGTCAATGAAAATGAATACATGCAAATTTTATGGTATATCTATTTCTGAGCAATTATAAAGACCTATCATGGTAATATTTACTTATAATTTGTAATAAATCCAAAGAACATAAAATCTTACACAAAATAGAACTGTGTTAAACAAATTTATATGCAAAGAAATAGACCAAAATATACTATCATAAAATATATTAAATATTATTAATTGCCCCTCAAACTATAGACAGTTATCTTCATTTTGATTTATCAAATTGTAATACGTTTCCTATAATAATAATAATAATAATAATAATAATAATAATAATAATTTCATAATCAACAGAATTTTTACTTACATTCTAAAGAGTCCTGCTGATAAAATGTAAATAAAGACTTGACTCGTACACAAAATGTTTGTGTCTGGACAATTCAGGTAGTAATTGTGTTTTTCTGCTGTAAATGATAAGATTCCAAAGGATTTATGAAAATACCAGACAAATTTTAATTATCTTAATTGCTACTAATATTACTATGTAGACAAGAAGGCACTCTGAGAATGTCATTTTTGGACTACGAATGACTATTATTCGAAAATTTCAATAGGTATCAGTCAGCCATTGCTATGATAATATTATATTTCATAATATTAACATTTGTGATGCTTTTTAGTTTCTGGGTCAGAAATGCATGCAAGTCTGGCCAGAAATATCTGGATTTGAGTGAACTGTTCCATTTTATCTTGGCAAAGAGGATTATGACTCCTTGCTTTTGTAGTATATCACCTTCTTTCTCTAATGGTTCCTGATGATACCGTCAGGTTCCTATGATGATAGAAAGGGAAGATACAGACAGAAATGGCCAAGTCCTTTTTTTTCAAGACTGCCTCTATCATCTCCTTGGCCAGAGCCATTCAACCATGCCCTAAAGCACAGTGAGACACCACAGTTTCACAGTCGTAGCATAACTCCATGGAGAACGGATGGATTTATCTGTTAATGAAATTGTTTCACATGATATAGAGAATAATTTCATGTTTTTTGTACTTTTAGATGTTATTGTTCGGATTGGTCTTACAATCCACACAATGATAATTCCAGTATATAGTTTATCCATTACAGGAGGGAAAAGGGAATATGCTATTTGTCATTATAATTCCTCATCCTAAAACATACAAAATAAAGTAACCAAATGTGAAAAAAAATGGCAGTAAAAGAAGCATTGTTGAGTGTAGCTGGGAAAACTGATACAGAGGGAGAAGAGTTGTTGGCTTTGGCTGACATGTATTCATTTCAGAATGCAAAATTGAAAAGAGCATCTGTTATTTTATGATGAGTCTTTGTTATGGTTTATGTTTAAGCTTGCACTTTATTATCCAACACAAAGCTAATTTCATATGAAACTAATTCTATGAGTGAATCATGATGGATAAATGTTCACTGAGTAGCTGATTGCTGGGTTTAATCAATTGATATTTGAATTATGTGCTACAACAAATTAATAGTAGAAATTTCTGTGCCTTCTAATTCACCCTGACAGAAATAGACAATGCATGCTTTTCCATCTCTCCCAACCACCAAACTAATTGTCATTATGGAGAGACAAAAATGTAAAAAGATATCAGCTATTCAACTCACAAGTTTATGTCTTATCTAGAAAATGTCATTAAAATAAGATGTTTAAGAAAAATATTAGATAATAATCATAAAAAGTAAAAGGCTATTAATAGTATTACTCAAAGAGATAATAAAATGATGTTTTAAAAGTACAAGACACACATCCAATCTGTGTTTTTTCAATGAAAACTGTATATTCTACATAAATCACCTTGAATGATAGATGAATTGATATATATCATTGTTTATAAAGAAACTGTGCTTATCAAAAATCTATTACTGTCAAAGCTTTCTAAAATATATACATAAGCATATACATATAGAAAATAGTTAAAATGGATGTACCTTGTAATGAGTAGACAGTAACCAACTAGACAGCATACACTATCCTTTAGGAAATCCACTGCCAGGAATGGGTTACTTTTCTTTTTAAATGTTATCGATGGAGTCCCTTAGACTACATGTGGTGGCTTGAATAAGAATGGCATCAATAGGCTCATGAATTTGAGTGCCTAGTCATCAGGGAGTATCACTAATTGAGAAGCATTAGGGGGTATGGCTTTGATGGGGTAGGTGTGGCTTGTTGGAGGAAGTGTGTCACTAAGGATGGGTTTTGAGCTTTCAATGGCCCAAGCCAAGGGTGTCTTTTTCTCTTCCTGCTGCCTGCTGATCCAGTTGTAAAACTCTTAGTTATTTCTACAGTACTGTGTCTGCTTGTATGTTGTGATAGTTCCTGTTATGATGACAATGTGCTAAACCTCTGAACCTGTAAGCAAATCACAATTAAATTCTTTTATAAGAGTTGCTGTGGTTTGGGCGTGTCTTCACAGCAATAAAACACTGAGTAAGACAGAAGTTGGAACCAGGAAGCAAGGTATTGCTGTGACAGCCATGACCATACTGCTGACTGGCAGAATGGAGACTTTGGACTTTAGATTTAAAAAGCAGTTGAATGCTTTAAGTGGGCTTCATGGACCATACTAGCAGTAATGTGGAAGACAGTTGCTCTGGGAGAAATGTAGATTAGGATGGCTCAAGAAATTTTACAGGAAAAGAATATTAGTAAGTGGCTTAGAGACTATTCTTGTGTCATTGTGGCCAAAAATGTGACTGGTTTCTGCCCTTGTCCAGAAAAATCTGTCTGGGGCTTAATTGAGGAGTTTTAGATTGACAGTGTTGATAGAAGAGATTTCAAGGCAGCCTGGTACTGACTGTGTCACATGGTTGTTAGTCATCATTTTTATGCAATATAATTTTAAGTTCCAATAATTTATTTCAAGTTCCAGCTCCATCCAGCAGCAGAACTTGGCAGCTTCGGCCAAATTCCACTGTCTTTGGAGTCAAGGATACAAGAAAGTGCTTGTGGAGTCTCTCTCTGTGGCTAAGGAAAGCTGATGAGATCAGGCATGTGTCTGTATTGTCCCTGAAGGGAGGTTCAATGAGGCCAGTCTGCAGGACTGTGTTGGAGACCACTAGTAGTTGAAGATGCCAGAGTTGCAGGATGGCTGCTAAGGAGAGCTACTAAGAGGGTGTGAAAACAGACCAAAAGATACAGAATTTGGAGTTTGCCCTACTAGCTTTAGGTCTTTCTTTGGTCCAATATTTCCTCACTATGCTACCTTTCTCCCCCTTTGGACTGACAATATATGTTCTATGCCATTGTATGTTTGAAGTATGTGACCTGCTATTTGATTTTGGTTTTATCAAGCATAGAGTTAAGAGATTGCCATGAATCTCAGAAGAGACTTTGTACTTGCAAACAATGTTGTATATTATAGGAACATTTGAAGTAGGACTGGATGCATGTTTTGCATTATGATAAGGAATATCCATGAGTTCAGGTCAGCTAGGTTTACTTCTGGTCTATATTGCAAGTTTCAGGTCAGCCTGGACTACATAGTGAGAATCTGTCTAAAATATACACAAAAAACTACAGCCAATTAAGAAATGCTGAGAGAAGGAGAAATTGTCTTTCTTAGGAAAGACATTAGTTGGTTATCCAATAACAAATAGTAAGACCCTAAAATATAATATATCCAGATATCATTATATATATTATATTTAGGAATATTAATAGGCTGTGTTTATGAATATATACTTATATTAATAGCAACTAATTTTTTTTTAAAAAAAGAAGCCAGGAATTTGAAAGAGAATAAAGAGAAGTAAATGGAAGGGTTTGGAGGGAGGAAAGGGAAGGAATTAATGATGCAATTATATTATAATCTCAGAAACTTAAAGAAAATTAAAAATAAATAAAATGGGGTATGCTGATGTAGGTGATGAGAAGGGAAAAGTCTCTAGGAGCGAAGGGATGGGGAAAGTGCTGGAAAATGTTGCCTTCTGGACATGACACAGCCTCTGCACTCATAAACTCACAGTAGGTATGGGAACAAGATCAAGTCAGTCAACAGTTCGGCCTTGATGGGACATGGTCTCCTGAAGAACTACAAGCACCTAACAGCTTCTGGTGAGGAGTTGGAGAAAGCAATTTTTTAAGGGTGTGGCTGTTGAGAGGTAGCTATTCTCTAGTGGATGGATGTCCCAAGTCCCATGTACAAGCAGGTATCATTAATTGGAGACAATGTGTTTTAACAAGGAAGAAAAACACAAGAAGGTGGAAGAGGAACGCATTAGGAGGCAAGCATTGTATTTATTTATGAAGTTGTCAAAGAACAATAGAAATTTTAAAAACAATTGGGTGTGACTCCAAGCAGTACTGTCTTGTCTTGTCTTGTCTTCTCTTCTCTTCTCTTCTCCTCTTTCTTTCTTTCTTTCTTTCCTTCCCTCTTTCTTTCTTTCTTCCTGTCTTTCTTGTGGAAAGTTTACTCAGATTTAAGCCTCGCTGATAGGCTATGAATATACAAAAGCAACCCTTAAGAACTGTTACTTTGAGCAGGTGAATTTTAGGTATGTGAAATGTATGTGAAAACACAAACATTGGAAGAATAAGATATGTGATGAGAGTGTTTATTATGCAATTGTTTTAAAACAATAAGAATTACCTCATTAAAATTTTATAAATAACCCAAAATAAATATAATATAATTTTGGTTTAAGTAAATTGAGCTAAGGATTAATTTGGATTGGTGTGATAGATAGATACATGGATTTAAAAGAGGGCAGACGATAGAAAACATGAGATTATAGAAATAAAATGAACAGAAGAAAAAGCCCACTGAGGGAAATAAAGGGATTTTCTAGAGAAATAAATATAACAAGGAAATAGTAAATTATAATCTAGAACTCATGTAATGTTGTGGATCTTAGTGGTTAATGATCTATGTTGAATTATTACACCTTATCTTCTAATTTATCTTCAATACTTTTTTGAAAGTTATGAATATCTAAACTAAAAATATAAACAACATCTCTAATTCCTAGATCTCTAAGTTAAGCTTTCTATCGATGTTATGAAACTCCATTACCAGAGCAACTTCAGCTTACATTTCCACATCACACTCAATCATCAAAGAAAGACAGAGCAGAAACCCCAGGCAGGAATCTGGTGCCATGAATAGATGCAGACTCTCCAGTGGTGTGCGGCTCACTGGCTTGCTCTCCTTAGCTTGTTCAGCTTGCTTGATTATATCATCTAGGACCACAGATGTGTCACAGAACCCAGAAAGCAGTGCCCACCAACATCAGTCATATACCAAGAAATCACACTACAGGCTTGTTTATAGGAAGATATCATGGGGACATTTTCATTTGAGAGTCCCTCTTCCCGGATGATTCTAGCTTATATAAGGTTGAACATAACTCATCCAGCAAGATGTCAGAAAGGGAAACTACTACAAGAATCTGGAGTGTCAGGCCACAGACCTCTATGTATGTCGTGTCTTACATTTCTTCGTGGTTATTCTGTCAGAATCAGTTGGTCTAAAATGACTCAGATGCTTTAACAATCAATGAGTGTGCTCAGGTATTTGATCTGAACCACATCACAGTAATCTCAAACCTAAATGCAGCATAACAGATAGGTCACGGTCAGGATTCAGCTCCAGTTAGTCCCAGAATGCCCCAAGAATTACTCTGCAATAAGCATTGACCCACATCACACATCCCAGTTAGTTTTGCTGAATTCACCTGTCTATGTCATACCCAGCATTCATATTGGATTACTTATTTCTTCTCTATCAAGTAACATCTTAACCTTAGAGAGAGGAAGGAAAAAGAAAAAGGGGAGCGAATGAGTACAGAAGAAAAATAGATAAGCCAGCCATTGAATTCAGTCAGGAGAAAGAAAGCCAACAACAGCTCTTAGTCTGTGTTACCTAAGCGAAGCCCACTGATGGTAGGTAGCATTGTTAAGTGTTCTGAGCATCAGAGCATATTTTAGGAAAAGACAACATAGCAAGTTAATGATGAAATATGTGAGGTATACCATATGACACTTCTAGTAACAGCAACAAACCCACCCAACAAACCTTGAACTCCTTTAAGGTAGGTGTGAGTAAGGGTTGTATGACCCAAGAAATCTATTGTTGAAAGATTTCAATCTGTCACTATCTGTACTCTGCACTACTAGTTCTTAGTCATCCTCCTGGGATTCACTCATGCCACATGTAATTCCATCAATTCAAGGAATACTCTTTCTTGCTTATGCATTTCCACAAAGTAAGAATTTTTTCTATCAACATACTACCTCAGTTTTCAAATAGTAGTAGCTACACATTTATGTTAAATAGGCAACAAATATTGCATATATATAATATAATATATAAGATATATAATTGGATATATATTGAATATATAATAACTAATGAGAAAAAGCATAGTAAGTCATAGTGATGTAGTGAAGTTAAATAGATATTCAAATTCATCTTTTCATTTTCGACTCATTTCTATTTGACATGGGAAGAACTGTCTTCTTTCTTGCATCTCAACAAATATATCAATGTAATTTAGTCCTTTAGGATCATGAAATACTATATGAAATATTAGCTGTGGAAATATACTCGGAATATTCATCCAGGCACCAAGCAATATCCATAACGTTTATCTTCGTAAAGTTATTTTGTCTATGAAACACAGATTTACGCAATAACTTAGCAGTTTTATTAAGTGGATTTACTGAACTCTGATAGAAATTGAAAAGAAAGAAAACACATCTTCCAGAAAATAACAGGAAGAGATTTTAAAACATCAGTGCACATTAAACACAAAAGGAAGCATTGACAAAAGGGAGACTAAAAATATCAAGACACTTTAGAGACAAAGCATTTGTCTAAATTCTACTCTTCATTTTTGTAGAATTTTAGAATAAGATAGTGAAAAGTAGAAACCATAAAAGAGATAAAATGCTATCACATGAGGAAAGAAGACTGCCAAAAATAATGCATAAACTTACCATTTTATTAATTTCTATATTAAATAGTATATAATCAATACTTAAGATATGTTCTTAATAAATTTATACTTATATTTTGAGAATATCATTTAAGAGTACTCTCTATATTATTTTTACTCCTCTCTATGCTCCAACTTTCCTGAGTTGTTCTCCTATTCCTCCAAATGCATTCAAGTACATTCATTTATTGACAGACATCAACACATACACATGCACACACACACACACACACATACACATGCGCGCGCGCACACACACACACACACACACACACACACACACACATGCACGCACATACACCCTACTAAGCCTAAACTCCAATTAATGTTGCAATGAAGTACATGCTTAGGTTAACTCTTTAGAATTGGTAAACCCATCTTGTCCTTGGAGAAAACTGGTTGTCAGACCTTCATCAGCAACTAACTGCTTGTATGTCTAAGAGAAGGGCCTTGGGAAAATTGCCCCTCTCCATGTCAACTGTTATGGTATTGTGAAGGTTTTAAGTAGACAACCATACTGTAAGAGTTTCATGGGCACAACATTCATGTCAAGTCTAGAAGCGACTATATCATAGCAGATGTCCAGGTCCTCTGGATCTTACAATCGTTCTTTCCCCTCAAATAAGATTTATTCAGACATAATGGCTTGTTACAAAGATTGCATCAGTACTTGTAAATGCATAAGGATATGCCAGAAAGAGACAGATATTTTTGACTGCTCTAAAAATAAAAAATATATTACTGAGGAATCCTGGAATTATTTTTATATTTACAATGAGACTCACTTTCAAAAACATGGTTATATAAAAAAGCAAATAATAGTATTTACATCAAATTATAAAACAACATAATATACATTAAATGTAACATATAACTCTTTGTTGGATAGCATTTTTTACCATTCCATTTTTTAAAACGACAATATGTCAAGAATTGAGATATTTTAAATTTAGGAGTAAATCTTGGATCTGAAACCAACCTTCAGATGGAAAAGCAGTTAGCAGCCTAGCCACCTGAGCTCTCTGTCAAGAAGCCAGGTTCTATGTGGGACTCTCTTCCATTGCTTAGCATCTGGGTTTTCAAAGTTGTTACCAAGGGAAGAAAGGGAGAAATCTACCACAGTTTGTAGTGCTGGGGTTACTGGCCTCTCCAGAACAATAATTTGTGAATGTTTTCTTTTCAACAATGAGACTTACAAAATGGGAGTACAAATCCAAAGGTAACAAAATACTGCATGCTTTTTCTACATTATTTTTTAATTTATGTGAAGACTGTATTAGCTTCAGAGTGTTTATCTATGTCCCCAAGAGAGGATTAGCTGGGAACATTCTTTGAGATAAACTAAAAGAACTATTCACTGCTGGCACTGTTAAATTTTCTGATGTGCAGGTGTTTGTAGTATTTCGTATAGTTGCCTGATTGGTTTTCATCCAGGTAATTCCACAGAGAATAGGTTTATCGTTTCAGGATGGAAAGGTGTGTAGAGGCTATTATGGAGTATGTGAAAAACCTGCCAGTAGCCACTTGCATGTGGTTTCCTGAAGTTTAATATTCTGACTTGAAGAATATAAGCAGGGCTCCACTTCCTCATAAAGCATCTCTGGCTGAATGCTGATGAGTCACGCTGGACTTACCCAACATCTTTTGTAATCATCTCTACACTTCATGCCTAGCTTCAGAATTACAAGCTAATAATATCTGTTGTCAATGGAAAATAATTAAATGCGTCACATTATTATTTTTGCTCATCTTTACAACTGTATTCACAATTCAGCTCATTTACTTACTCAGCTACTCCAGCAACAAAATTTTATGGAGCATCTGAAAATTTCCAGGCAACTTGCCGAGTGCAGAGAATAGAAAAATGACCACTGCCTTCATGGAGTTTATGGTTCAGCAGGGAAACAGATTATAACCAAATATTGTATTGGAATTTTCACCACAATACCAATGTATAGTAAATACTGCACTCCTCAGAAGACATTAGATCACAAGCTGGATTAATCAGTGATTGGAGCCATATGTTAACACAAAGTGGGCAGCACAGAATGAACATTTCTTGAGCTCATACCACCTGCCAGCCTCACTATCATGTGATGAAGTTGCTATGAGTTAGTCAGCTTGTAGACAGTCAGAACTTTCTCTATGTTTTTCCTATTAAAATGCTGTTGAAAACAACTCTTTAGTATACATTTATCTGTGCCTATATGTTGTCTGTGCCCATATGTAGGTACTTTTCTGGGATAAGATCCCAAGAGTAGAAACATGGAAATGCTTGGCAACAGTCCATATGTCTTCTATCTCAACACTAGGAAGGTGGTTTTTGGCTACATATCCATTACCTGAGAGACTGAGGCATGTGAATCAAGAATGTAAGATCAGCTCTAGTTACATGGCAGGTTTGAGGCCAGGGTCTTCTACATGAAATCCAGTTTTTAAAATAAAGAGGACAGGTATACACACACACACACACACACACACACACACACACACACACACAAATATACCCTTGGCAATAACATATGCAAACCTTCAACTTCAATGAATCTTCTCAGATCATAATCAAAATGTGCCACTGTATGTTTTCAATATGAGGCTGCAAGACTTAAAACTACAATACAGCTGTGCTGCATTTAACATTGCAAAATTTATATATTACAAATCAGATAATTTTAACATGGTAGCTAATTAGTTTTGATCTACATCTTCCTAATTAATAATGACAAAAACATATTTTTATTTAAAACGGAAGTGACTTAACATTCTTCCTCACTCTTGAAAGACTTCATCTATAACCATGACCATGGTTTAGAGACAAAGAGAAGATATCTAGGGAGGGATCCTATAAATTAGGTTGTTATGACTCTCCTAGCCAATAATCAATTGGAAAAACAAATCAGGAGGTTGAGTATATCTCTCATTTTTCTCAACACTTTGACATTTAAGAAAAAAATGGCAAAAAATTTTTAAGGTATGGTCCAACCCATAACATAGATAGATGCTTCAAACTATTCTCAAACAATATATATATCTTTAGAGTAACAAAAATAACCAATGAAAGGGTCAACATTAAACACATAATATGCTGTCTGTTTGCTGTAGATGCAAGAAAATAGCAAAAACAAGGTAATTTAGATGAAAAACAAAAACATGTACATACAGAATTAGAATCGATGGAGGCACAGAGCATAATGACATCTTCCTAGCATGGGAAAACTCTCTTGCCTGCTTCATGACATGGTAGATCGCGTCATGAGGTGAGAAACGCAAGCGTGCTGGTTCAAGATATTTTTTTTTCAAGTTTTAAAGTGACAAATGTCACACAGGGCCCCATCTTCATGATCTCTCTGACTCAAAATTATCTCCCAAATGATTTCACTTAAAAATGCCAATACTATGTAAATTTTGTCATTAAGTCTTCTACATATGAACATTTGGGGAACATATTCAAACTAGCTTATGCTCCACGGAAAAGAACGCTGGCTCTTAGCCTGGCAGCAGACAAAATCAAGTTGTATTGGGCCACTTGTCTTTCACCTTCATTTTCTAACACAATAATCAACCCCATGCCTTCTGGGGTTTGAGTTATAGTCATGGATACATTCATTTTCTTTTTCAATTTTTGAGTCTAGCAATAAGGTAAAAGCCAAACGAGTAAGGTGGGAAGGGACAGCAAAGTTTTTTCTGGATGTTCTTATATAAGTTAAATGAAAAAACAATCACTTATATTATTACAACCTGAGATGTGTTCTATAGAAAATAAATGTGTCTTGGGTAAGAGTGGGTGACAAAGTTATCTAGGATGTTTGATGAAGCATCTCTGGGTGATCAGAGGAGATAAGACAATGTTAGCCATTCTACTGTGGAGTAATGAAAGCAATATTGCAGTATGTTATAAGAAATAATTCTCTCTTAAAGTCAGCTTTATTTTTATATATCAGCAGAAAAGAGAGTTGGAAGTCAATAGTAAAGCAATTTATCTAAATATAAACATAAAATACTATTAAATAAAGTTAATAAAAGATGTAAAGGATGTCTATATTTTTAAAAATGCAGTGCTCACTGATGGTGATGGTGTTATATTCAAGGGTCACAGAGTTTAGCAAAGTGGATACATTTTTTCTCTCTAAATGGTTCTATGAACAAAAGGATACAATTTGAACACATACAAACATGTATTCATGTGCACACATGAACACACACACACACAACATAATAAGCACTCAACATATTAGAGAATCGTTTTATTGCTTCAACACATACACATAGCTTCCAGTCCTCAAGCGTAACCTAATCACACTGTAGAGAAATATTTTTAAATATCTGTCCTATTTGATCCCAATAGTGAGACCATAAGGCCATTGAAATCAACTACATTCCATGTTTTTGTTGCTTTATGCCTTAGACTTTAAGCTACAAATTTAGTTTAGTTATTTGATGTTGATTTCAGATTAAAGTGGGAAAGAGTGTTGTCAAGGTGAGATCCATTCTGCTCATTTCTGTTGCAGTGAAGTCTTTGCTATGAGGAACCACTTTAGTTCTTTAAAATAAAACACTCATTCCAGAAAGTCATGCTTATTTTCAAATTTTGTCTTAAAAATCTAAATTAGAGGAAAATGTTTGCTCCCTTATGCAAATGAAAAACACTAAACTAAGATTAATGGAAAAAAATAAAATGAAAGAGAAACAAATGAAAATATTTACCAAGATGTATTATTTATTTATAGTAAGTTTAAGCTTTCATATTACACAAACTATTACCATACATGTATACTAATATGTTCTATATTGTATAATATTGGTAACATATATATACATGTATCTTTAGGCTTCTTTTCAGGACTCTTGGCATATCTATATATTTGGATGAATCTTTTAAGGTTATAGTTTTCTGATGAATTCTTTCACTACAAATTAAATAGTTATTATGAGCAAGTAATACCTTATACATTTATATTTCTTCATTTTAGAATCATGTGTATACTTTGATGTGTTTTAGAAAATCCACTACTTTGTAAGGAGTTACAGCTTTTGTTAAAGTATAATTATGTACCATTAAAATAATAACAGCTGTCACTTACTCAATATCTCCCATACCTAATGCTGTGCTACATATATTAACTACATTATCTCAGTTAATCTTCACAACAGGCTTACAAAGTACACACAGTAATTAAACCCCATTTTACAGAAGAAGATTCAGAAGGTCTGAGAAACTGAGAAGCATAAAGAAAGTCTCGTTGCTAATAAATACGGAAGTGGTATTTGAATTGAGTTCCCCATAACCGTGGAAGCTTCATTTTTAAAAAGCCAGACTACATTGGTGCTTGATACTCTTGGTAAGCATTATTTGTGTGCATCTAATGTCACCCAGAAATAATATGACATCAGATATCCTAGAAAACACAAAGAAAAATTGTCTACAGCATTCCTGGGGCTCTTCTACAGCCCTGTAGCTGTTTCACTTAATGGTACCAAGCAATATAAATACTGAAATTAAATAAATGTAAACATAACTTGTCACTAGGCTTTTGTGACATCCAATTTCCAGTTGTATTCTACCATAAACTTTTCCCAGAATGATCCCATTACTAGAACTGTCAGGTGGATTGTGTATTCATTTCTTGCCTCTATCAAAATCCTGCTAACACAAAATAGTAAATGTGTTTAAAGGGGTAGTAATGTACAAGACCATAAGACAGAAGGAAAAACAACAGGAAAGGATGTCTTGAATTTGGAATAGAGAAAAATGGTGTCTTTAAATTTTTAACAAGGAAAGCACCTGATATATAAAATTTCTATGATTTTTGTAACAAAAAATCATAGAAATCTCACTGAATATAAAGCAATACAACCAAATTATGCAACATATAAAATAGTATTAAGATTTTCATTGTCTATGTAGTAACACTCTTAGGAAATGAACTAAGAAGGCAAATCCTAATATATAAATACATAAATCCATTTAAAACTGAAGGATCCATTTTCCTTAGGTATAAAGCTTTCACTGTGTGAGGAGCAATACACATACCTATCAACACAGTAGTGAGGAGGAGGATGCAGAAAGATCACTAATTTGAGACCATGTTGGGCTGTATACAAAGTTTATATACAGTCTAGTCTATGTATTATAATGGGACTAATCAAACACACTGTTTTGAAATCCCATAATTTCATGAATCAAAGTAAAAATCTTTTAAAAAACAGAAAGAATCCTTAAAAAAGACAGGATCCATAATATTCCAGAGCCCTCAAGCATGCCTGTGCATCCTGAAAGAACATGTCATCATTTCTCCAAAATTCCAAAGGGAAAAAAATGTTTATTTTAAAACTCAATACAAAATACTATTCTAAGAGAGCAAGTGGGATGTGCCCCTTTAAGGAAACTGCAGAACTCTCTAATCATCCAGTTTCTCTTGTTCCCTGGCTGTCAGATAGATGTATAGATATCTGGTTTCTCTCTCCCATGTATTTTGGCTGTGAAGAGCTAATTACCACCTAAAAAGCAGTGGGCCCTCTTGCTCATAGACTAGAGATCCTGAAACCAAGGACCAAAACATACCTTCCCTCTGTAGATTGGATACATCTGGTATTTCTTTAAAGGGACATAAAGTAAATGAATACGAAATTAATGTGAAGATCATAGAAAGGGTATCCTATTAGGTTAGTACCCTATGTTAAAGGAATTAATTATAAAAATTATATGCACATGTAATATAAAATATAAACAATTCCTTGGTCTTTTAAAGGACAATAGGAACTATAATCTATAAGTATGACCAGACTGGCCCTTAAACCCAGGGACCATGGGCTAAGGATAACCTTTTACCTTCCAGAGGCACAATGTGAGGTTTCATATGGAAGTCCTGGAACAAGATGTCTTGTTTTACTTTCCGTTAGTCATAATTAAATTTCATGAGAGTAAGGAATTATAATCTTATGCTTAGAAAGGAGTGTGCTGCGGGGAGCTACATAAAGGCCCCCAAACATACTTCCAATGCTCATGTTTTAGACAACTATTGGAGACTATAATTCTGAAAAATGAGGCAGCCTAAATAAGGGAAGCAGTAAGAAGAGACAGGAGCTATAGATGGAGTGATGAAAGACAAGTCCCAGAGTTGGAAAAGAAATGGATCAGACGGGAGAATGAGGAACAAGACCCTTTTTAGTTAGTGTAGCTACTGTGGATAGCCTGTGAACTCGATGAAGTTTGATTTATAGCCACAACTGCTCAAAAGATACTTGCTTCCTTCCATTCAGAAAAATGTTAAAACACAAAATTCATTTTCCTCACGCTGCTTAGTACAAAGTGACTGATAGTCCTGACTCCAAAAGGTAATTGTCGGCAGGAATCTTTTGATTTCTCCATGTGTCATTCTTACGGAAATGTTAGGGTTCCTCCTTTCCACCCCACCCTTTCAACACTATGCATGAATAGTGACAATAGAAGATTCCATTGCTTAATTCTTTGTCTGTGACCTTCTGCTCTATAGTTCTAACTGCAAACTGGTGTTACGTCCTTACTCAGTCACTGAAGAAAGAAACCCACGAGCGTGACTATACCCTCCTATAATTTGTGCTTCTAAACGAAGCAGATGAGATTATTTTGAACTAGAATCCATTAGAAAGTAAACTAACATCTAATGTCTCTGAACACATTTCCTTTTGACATCACATTCCCTTCTTACACAGTCTGCCTTAAAGTCTCAACTGGAGCAGACATCAGGCTCCATGCACAGAATCTCTAGGTCCAACTCATTATCCAAGTTCTATAACTCACTCACTACAACTTTTTTTTTTAACTTTTTTATTTTTTTTTGTTGGATATTTACTTTATTTACATTTCAAATGATTTCCCCTTTCCAGATCTCCCTTTTGGAAACCCCCTATCCCATTCCCCCCTCCCCTGCCTCTATGATGGTGCTCCCCCACCCACCTATCTACTCCTGTCTTCCCTCCTTGGCATTCCCCTACACTGGGGCATCGAACACCCGCAGGCTCAAGGGCCTCTCCTCCCTCTGATGGCCAACAAGGCCCTCCTCTGCCACATATGTGACCAGCACCATAGGTCCCTCCATATGTATTCTTTGGTTGGTGGTCCAGTCACCATGAGGTCTGGGGGTTCTCCCACCACAGCAAGCCCTGGATACCCCAACCTACCAGAAAAGCAAGACTCACTTACTGCAACTTTTTTTCTCGACACTTAGAAGCGGTGCAGAAGTACCCTATTGAGATTGAAGGTGAGTGCTGGTGTGAGTTTGGGAAGTCAGAATTGCTCTTTGATCTGTGTCCAGGAGACAAAAAGAATGCTTCTTCAACGAGAGCACTTGACTACAGCAATGGTGCAGCTCCTGGTGACTGTGCAGTCCCTTCTCAAGACGAAGTGCGCTTGCGTCAGTTTTGTATGTATAATTACTCCTCGATTAGACATAATACCCAGCGCTACAAGTAAGATCATACCACATAACTGTAACCATCTTCAGAGTAAAATGAGAAAATTAATTCCTACCTCAGAAGCTTACGGTGAAGATAGACTGTTGGCACAGTTCAGTCCTTGTTTCATCTCCTGGGTTCACTAGAGTATAAAAATAATTACCTTAGAAAGGCTAGAAGAAAAACAGACAATACAGAAATCAGTAAGAAAGATGAATGTTATGTTCTAAACAAAAATGCAGCAGTGTGTCTATGCCTTTAGGACTAAGTGGTGAGATTGAGAAATGATTTCAAAGGACTTGCATTACAGTGGCTTATATTATTCAAAGCTAAGACTAAAGATTGAGGAGCCAGTGGCAAGGTTCAATGGGAAAGAGCACCAAGTCTGAGTGGGTTGTGATGCCAGAACCCACATGGTGGAAGGAGAGAACCGTTTCCCATATAACTGTCCTTACCTTCATGAGTATGGCATGGCATGTGCCTGATCTCTCTCTCTCTCTCTCTCTCTCTCTCTCTCTCTCTCTCTCTCTCTCTCTCTCTC